>JAQIXI010001617.1:0-12925 GCA_034700165.1 Galumnidae sp. Gr-Ori-00277 | reverse complement strand
TTAACACTTTTTTGTGACATTCGAGCAAAGTTTAAAAGGAACTTTTCCTCCTAATGAATCCTTTCCCCGGTTAAAACAATTTTTTATTTAATATTTTAAGTGAAAGTATTGCCTCAATCGCGACATCTTTTGTTCAAAAACTCATTTAAGTATTGATTAAATGCTATCGTTTTTAACTCATTTAAAAACTCCTTAATTGTTGTCAAATGAACTGAACGTTAATTGAATTGAAATATAAGACAAATAAATTGTCGGAACAATCAAAACAATCAAATATCGGATAATAACAATAAAATGTCGGATAAATTGTCGGAAGCGAATGAATGCTTCAGTAAAGCAGAGAAATAGTAAGAAATGTTTTAATCAAAACATAAAACAAATTAAACAAAATATTAGTTTAAAAACAGGTTTTCTTAAGTGGAGACCAGACTATGATTTGGCGGCCAATGAGTACTCCCGCGCCGGTAAGTCATCACTTCTTTTATTTGATTTGATTCAATGGTTTAATTGTATGGATAGCGACCTGTTTTAAAGCTGTTCGTATGTCTGACAAATGTCTTGACGCCCACCTGAAGGCCGCCGACTGTTATCTCAAAAATGGATCTCATTTTTCGGCCGCAAAGTATGAAATCGAGAAATGCTTTTGTTTTTATTGAGACTTAAATTTGAAATTAACGACAGATGTTATGAACAGTCGGCTATGATTTCCAAAGAACTCAATGATTGGAATTCAGTCATCAAATATTTCGAAAAGTCTTCGTATTTGTATAGAGAACACGGCATTCCCGACACCGCAGCCCTTACTCTGAATCGCGGCGCACAGTATGACTTTTCCTCTTTTTTAATACTAATTGTGTTTTTGTCAGAATGATTGAGAGTCATAACCCGGAAAAGGCGGCCGAGTGGTACTGTCAGGCATCTGAAGTAACTATGCTCGAGGACAGACCACGAAATGCGGCCGAATATGCAAACAAAGCGGTCAGACTTTTCCTAAAACTCAAGAAATATGACGACGCAATTCAGTGGTTGAGAAAAGCAATGAATTACACTCTCGAAGCAGATGACAGTCGCGCTTTGGGTCGTCTCTATGTCGGCCTCGTATTGGTTGAGTTGGCCCGCGATGACATCGTTGCCGCTCAAAAGGCTTTCAGAGAAGGAAAGAGGTTTACCATTCATTTGACAAAAAAAAACATTTGACTCATTCCTACTTTTGTTATTTTTATTGACAGTTATATAGAAGACCAGGAGGTGTACTCGTTATCCACACTATTGGAAGGCTTCGATCAAATGGATGCTAACGCTATCGTCAACGGTTTGAACAGTTCTTTCATTAAAAGTTTAGACAACGAATATACAAAAATTGCCCGAAATTTACAACAAAAATATTCAGCGAAAGCTTCAGAAAAGTCAAATGTCGGGGAAGATATGGGCGACGAAGAGGCGGGAGCTATGCTTTGAGACTATTTCGAGCAAATTTCTCTGTATATATAAGATTCAATTCATTCCGCAAACTTTCCGATCGATAATAATGACAATAATCTCATTATATTCTATTGAAATGAGATTATAATCATTAAAATGTAATATAATTAAAATTCCCTTAAATTTAAATCAAAAACATATTGTATTTGTGGCACAAAATTAACGATTGAATGGAATGTCAATCAAATGAATGAACACTCAGTTCTTTAAATGTCACCAAATTATTCAATGATATGACCACACATTTCGAAGAATCAAAAAATGACTTAAAATTTCTTTTAAGATAATTTCAGAAAAAAGTCTAATTTTGTAAATAAATTTGAGGCACTAATTAGTCGTCTGCAGAGCCGGTCCCTCTTTTTACTCTTCTCTGTCGCGGGGATTGTCTCACTTTCGGCGACTTATCTGAAGATAAAAATCGTTGAATACATTTGCAAAAATAATTAGAGAAAATGAACTAACTCAAAGAGTTGAGTGTCTCCTGAGGTAACCAATCGTAATCGACATCATTTGGATTAGAGGTTCCCATTTCCGTCTTCTGTTTTGATGATGTCAAGTGTCTTTTCTATTAAACCGATAAGTAATCAATTCATTAGATTTCTTAAGTGTTATTTGATATGTGTCTGGACTTACACCAAAAGAAATGAAGAACTGTTGGGCGACGACAATGATTAATACGACAACAGCTGCTAAAAACACGTATAAGAAAAAGGTTTCGCCGTCTAATCCTTCGTCCAATTCAATGATATTAACCGTTTCGTTAAAGACTGCATTCAAATATTGGTTTCCATCCTTTTAATGTCAATTTGAAGGTATTTAATGGCAAAATAAAAACCAATTAATTAAAAATACTTACGGTATCCCTATAGAAGAGATTAACTGTAAAACCATAGGGACGAGTACTGAAGGCTTCGTTCACAAAGAATTGATAGGCGAGAGTCACCTCTTGTTTGGGTTTAACCAAACGGCTGTAAGCAATGGCTGTAAACTTAAATTTGGTTTTAAAATTAATTTCAATTAATTGAAACTTTGCATACATTTTGCAAATGAAAACTGAAGTCTTGAGCGTATCTGAAGGAGGCGTCCATAGAGTCCACGATATAATCTTTGGTTCCTCTGTTGGCAAATCCAACCAAAAAGTGGACTTCTTTTCCGGCCGGAAGTTCTTTAGAACAGAGTTTGAGAATATTTATCTCAAAAATATATGAATACCTAAAACGGTTTCCGGAGGTTTTGTAAACAAGAAGAAAGTATTGATATCAGGCGAAGGTTTTAGACTCTGAACCGCTTCGGTATCTTCTTCTTCCTCTTCTTCACCGGTTTTCAATACATCACTTTCTTCAACATTTGCCTCTTCTTCTCCTTCGACAACGTCTGCATTTGCCTCAGGATTTGCTTCTTCTGAAGCTTTTGCATAGACAGGACTAGAAAGTCCTAGGAAACAATTAATAATTAGTTTAGAATCAGATTAAAAGTGATTCAAAGATTGGTTTAAATGCCACGTAAGCCATCACTTATGAGACATTATAAGACAGACAACTGTTTAATACCATTTTGTTGTAAAATAACAGCGATTGGTATCACAAGTAATACAATAAGAAGTAGTTTTTGGAACATTTCGGTAATTCTTCGGGATTTCAAATAATTATTTCTGAAGAAAACTAAGAAAAATTCAAAATATGTTTAAAACACTTTTAAAGCATTTAAAGCATTGTTTTTCAAAACGAGTCCTTAAAAGAAGAGAAATATTGACTTCAATACAAAACCACTAAATATTCACTTAAACTCGACTTCAGAGACATCTCAAGAATATTATATCAAACTATTATTCAATTTGTTTACATAAATGGCAATAATGTTGATGTGATGTCACTGATGTCCTCACAATTATCTTCATATTCTTTAATGTATTATGACTTCAATTGAATGGCCGACACTTCTTAACAGATTTGGGGAAACGAACCTAAAGTGGAAGATTGGTTCCAAAGTAATCGTTCCCACTATTGGTCTGATCAGCAAATTTTGGGCGCAATGTCTGAATTCCACTCAAATCCATAACCACTTTGTTTTAATCGACACTTTGACCAAACATTACAAGAATGGGTCAAAGCGTCCGCTCATTACTATCTCAAACCATTCTTCGTGTTTAGACGACCCCTTGATTTGGGGGCCTTTGATTCCACTTAAATGGCAACTCAATGCTAGTCGTCATCGATGGTCAGCTGCAGCGCAAGAGATTTGTTTTACTAATGGATTGCATTCTCTGTTCTTTTCTTTGGGCAAAACATTTCCAATTGTTAGGGGAAAAGGTATATATCAGCCATCAATGGATTACGCACTGGATTTGCTTCGAAACGGACAATGGATTCACTTCTTTCCCGAAGGAAAAGTAGTGGACACTAAAAATGATCCGAAAGTTATAGATATGAAAAAAGTGTCCGAAGATATGGAAGAGGAAGTGAAGCCTAACTATGAGTTTAAGTGGGGTTTAGCCCGACTTATATTAGAACACGTTTTCAGTGATAAGACTTGCGGTGAAATAGAAGTCCTTCCCTTTTATCATTTGGGAATGAATGACATTTTGCCCACAAAACAGCCATATATACCTCTGATTAACAAAAGGACCACTTTCTTGATCCGAGAGAACGGACCCCTTCTTTTCGACAAAAAGTTTTTATTGGATATAATCGAAGACTTTTCAAACGTTGGAACCAAAGATAAAAGGATTAAAATAATGAGATTTTTTGAAAACGAAATGAAATGTTTAAAAACAAAAGCAATAAAACTTCACAATTGTTTCGATGAAAACATAGTTTCCGTTAAAACAAAGAATTTTTAAGTTTATTATTAATTATTTTATTTAAACTGAATTAAAATTTTATTATAAAAGAAACCGAAATTCTTATCGTTTTATTTAAAAATTATTTAATTAAATCAAATGATTAAAATATATTATATACAAAATATTAAATATTATATAATTAGATAAATGTTATTAATATTAATAATAATAATAGTATTTAATTTAAATTAAATGCAATAAAATTTTAGATTCGAAAAATATTTCGAATCAATGAATAAATAAATTATTAATAAAAAACTCTTTGAAAGGCATTTCATAATATAATACATAATTCGTCAATAAATTAATGATCACTTATTTCAAAGAAGAGATATTAGTTGTGGTTAACAGCAGTTTTGTAGACATTTCCTCTTTGTTTTGGTCGGTTTCGTCGTCGCCTTCTATAGAATTGGTCAGAATAGGAATCGTTGGATATTGTATTCCATCGATTGTGACAATCGGTGGGAAAGCGCTGCCGATATCTACCGGAGCCGTTATTATTTCGATGTGAGCGGTGGGTATATTGTCGTCGAGTGTGTCGTGAAATTGAAACGTGAATTCACTGTTTGAAGAGTCCTTTGGAGTCATTGCTTCGGAATCGCCCAAAACTGCAGTAGTGAGGGTTGCGTTCACATTACAGGGTTTTGCTTTTGATTTTGTAATGGTTGTAGTCGTGGCAGTGCTTCCGTTCGTTGTTGTCTTTTTCGCAGTTGTCTTAACTTTTGAATTTCTCTTAGTTTTGAGCCCTAAGTTGTCATCAGTGGTAACGTTCACAACACACGAATGTTTTCTCAAATCGCTTTCTGATGCATACAAATGTCCACAACTCTGACAATCAAATAGAGTTATAAAATCACTTTTGTTTAACGACACCGTATTTGTCAAAGTAGTGGTCGGAGTCGTATCGATTGCCGTTTGACTAATTTCATGAGCCTTTTGATGCTCTCGAAGATGTGCTCGACGTGAAAACGAGCGCAAACATACGTTACACTAAAAGTTATTTTAATGGATTATTTAATTCAATATTAAGTTTCATAAAATGCAGACCTGATGTGGTTTAATGCCGGAGTGCGTCAATAAATGTGCCTTTAATTTGTCGGGTCGGTTGAATTCTTTGGGACATCCGGTATGTGCTTTGAACGGACATTTGTATCGTTTGATGGGGTCGTGAACCAGTTTATGTCGCTTTAATTTATCCCTTCGATTGAACGCCGCCTCTAAAACATATATCCATTTAATAAAAATATAAAAAGTTAATTAACTTTACTCACGGCATAAATTGCAAGCGTATGGCTTTTCACCTGAATATCAAATAAAATAAATAAAAGATTTACCCTTCAAATCTAAAAATAACTGAAAGCAAATATTTGTAAATCAAATACAGACGGTTTCCAATGCTGTCAACCAATGCGTTTGATTTTATAAATTTTTATCTCAAAAGTCTTTCAAAGATCAAAAGTTTTAATATATAAATGGGATTTTATATAGGATTTGATTTTGAAAATTTGTTGACTTTTTCGATGATTTGACTGAATTGGAAACAATTTGTAGCGCATATATAGAGTACAGACCCGTATGAATAACTAAATGGACTTTCAAATAATTTGCGGTTTTGAACGTTTTCTGACAGTATTCACAAATATGTAAATTCGAGCCATGAGTTAGTAAATGTCTGCGTAAATATCGTTCACATGGAAACACTTTTTGACAGGACTGACAGGGATAGTGATGGGTAGAAGTTGCCAAATGGTGCTCCAGTGCTGCCGGAGTCGTATATTTATTTAAACACTTTTGACATCGAAAATATCTAAAACATGATTATTAATAAAAAATTTTGACGAAATATATTGTTTTAACCTTTGACCCGTTCGGGAGCCCTGATTCGGGTAAAGAGAGTGTGTGTATTGATGGGCCCCTAAATCGAATAATGAACTAAAAGTTTTATTGCACTGATGGCACCGGTATGTCATTTCTGTTTCATGACTTTGAATGTGTTCGAGAAAAGGTTCCAAATCAGAGAACATTACACCACAAGAAGTTTGAATACATTTATAAACTTTTTCTCTTTTGTGAGACTTCATATGACTCTTAAGTTCAAAGTATGTCTTTCCGTTGTAGGGACAGTACGGACAGACATAACTGCTGTCAATCGAGCTTTTATTTTGCGATTCATTCAAATTATCGGATTTGTCTTCGATTTCATTTAACTCTTCTTCCATAGCCTTATTGGCTTCCATTGCCTGCGGTGGTAAAGTATGTGCTAAACCGTCCGGCCATACCTTATGGGTCTGCATATGTTTTTTAACATTACTTTTTTGAGCAAAAGCTCTGCCGCAAACTATAAGACAACAAAATTAATAAAGAAATAAAAGGGGGATTTAGTGCCATAAAACGTACCGACGCACTGATACGGCTTTTCTCCGGTATGGCATCGGATGTGTTGCTGTAAATCGAAATTCTTATTAAAACTGCGGTCACAGAAATTGCACTTTAATTTAGCAGTTCTTTTGGGTGACGAGGGATCGGATGAGTTAGAGTTAGATGTGTTCGACACACTTTTTATAACGCGTTTACGACTTTTATGTGCGGATGCTTTGAGGTCAGAGGAGGGCAATATATGTATGGCTGCGTCCAACTGTTTCTTTACAGAATTTGTCGTCGATTTGTTGTTTTGAACATCTTTTGGTCTAATTTTTGTTATGATATTAGAATTAAGTGTTAACTTTGATTGAGTGACAGTCGGGGCGATTGGCGTCAGATTTGTTGATGAGATTACTGTAATTGGAATCGAATTACTGTTCGGAAGAGAATTCGACTGAAGATTTAGGACGAAATTCGGCGGAAGAGTTACTGAAGAGTTTATTGAGTTATTATTAGATGAGTTGGAGGTTTGGACTAAAAAAGGAGTCGTAACTAAATTATTGATGAGAGAGACGGGAAGGTTAAGAGTTTGGGCACCGCTCCCAACATTTGATGTCTGAATCGATTGATTCGTTTGATTATTGGAAGAATTTATTGCCGGCAAAACTGTTGATAACGTATTCGTAGTATTGGTTATCGACAACGAGTTATCTCCAGTGATATGTAGTGCTGAGGGACTAATGGCTGAGATGTTACCTATGCTGTGTTCTAAGGTTGAGGTCAGAGTCAAGAGATCCAATTCACTTAATAAGACTCCACCCGTTATGGGAAGAGTCGGAGACGTCGAAAGCGATAAATGAGAGTTTAGTGTCTGAGAAATGGTTGGCTTTAATTCAGTTGAAGATTGGGTTTGAGGGCTGGACTCAGACAATTCAGAGCTATTGGTCACTCCTTTACGACCGCATTCCTTCTTATGACTGACAAAAGTGTGCAGAACTGAGAACTGTTGCTTACATTTCCCGCATTGAAAGACATCTTCCTCTTCGTCTTCAACTGTTAATTTGCAAAATTAGTAATTTATTAAAGAAATGAACAGAATTTGTGTCAATAAATACCAATTGTTGTTATATTCGTTGCATTCAAAGCATCCGACGATTCGTTGAAGAGTTGTTGAACCGCCAAAACTGTCTGATTATCAAAAGTCGGAACTCCTGTCAGAGAAGACATCAGAAGATCAAAATTTATTTGATTTAGTTTTAATCGTAATTCGGGAGTAAAGGGTTAAAGATATCACATCTCAAACTATTGTTCAAATGTTAAATCATTTTGTTTTAAACATTATTTAAATGATAATAATTTAAGTGTTGACACAAATTGTGAAACAAATTTCGGTAAAAATAGTGAAACAATTGAAACATTGAATCAAATATTTTGAGTAAAAAACTTCAAAACAAAATTTAAATCAATTGAAGTAAACATACGTTTGGATAAACTTTTTGGTTGTTTTGACTCTCATTTGTCTCCCATTCAAATGTATGCAATCAATACATTTGGGGCTCATTTATATAACACGTTATTTGTGACGAATAGTCAAAAACAATGTTTATATTTTGAGGCCCTTAAACCTGAACTCCATTTTTTCATTTAATTGAATGAATTACCTGAACTTAAGTCTGTGTCCATCGCTGTGACCATCCGTTTGATTCAAACTTTAGTTTGTTGTCGATATGAGTCAAAAATTCAGTAATTAATTCAATGATTGCTTAAGAAAATGAGATAAATCTCTAACGACTGACTCATTGTTTCTCATTTAAAAACAATACTTCAAATTATTTTATACGCATTTCAGGCATCAATTGTTTGAACCCAAACACAAATTTCGTCTAAAATGTGTTCACAAACTTTATTACGCAATAAAAATATCAATTTATGAAAACTTTTGATAAAAACTTAACTCATATTTAAATACAGATTATTAACAAAAAGGTTAACCGATTTGGGATCAGAAAAATCGTTGATAATATCGGTTTCTTTATATACACTTTTTATTACTGTTTATATGATTTGGGTTTGAAAATTGGTTGATCTTATCTGTGGTTTGACCTTATGTTATGATCTTATTGTCAACGTTCTGTAAAGTACCACAACTCAAATACTAATTACCACTAAATTGTATTGATTTCCAAATAATGTGATTCAATACAAATCCCGTTATAACACATTTATTAAACACTTTTTAATAAATATTCAAACGATATCTCAAAGATTAGAATCTATTATTAAAAGAGTGATATACAGACACTTACAGACACTTCTCTTAATACTTATTCTGATATAAGTTTTAAACGATTAAATGAATGTCATTTCGAGTGATTCGCAAAAATAATTTTATTTGTAGTGATTCGGCATTTATTTAGTATATATACTATAATAACAAAATTAAAATAAATATATTAAATGTTAATTCTTTTCAGTTGTCAGTTGTTATAATAGATTCAGTATTTGCAGCGATGGCTTCACTATTGATCACAAGAAGAGTGTCTCCATTATTGGTCTGACCGATGGGAACGTATGAAACAAAACGCATTGATTGGGGTAATTGATAAACAATTTGACCCGACTCTGTTTCAGTTGCCACTAAACGCAAGGGTTGGTTCGTTTCATTTTCTGTAATTATAACCGGCTTTTTCTGAGGCCGACCTCTTTTCGATTGTCCCGACGATGACTTCAATGTTCGATTGTAAGAGTGATCAGCGCTCGACTCAGAGTTGTTTTGCATCAGACGGCGATAGAGATGACTTTCCACTTCAATTACGTCATTATTAGTGGTTTTAGTCGACACTTTGTCACTTGTTTCCACTTCTAATTCAAATTCTTGTGGTTCTGTTCTCTCTTCAGTAATTTCTTCGGTTTGTTTTTCTTTTTCATTGATTTTATCATTTGAAGAGTTGTCGTCTCGCTGTACACTAATTACAGTGAGTGTAGTGCTAGGGTTCGGAAGTACTTCTTTATGATGTCTAACGTGACTCCTCAAAGAGTCCTCTCTAACGAAAGAACAGTCACATAAATGACAGCTGAATATAGTCTGACAGTAAGCTCTGGCTTTTCCTCTTTGTTTTGTTCGACAATTTATAGTTTTAACCGGAGTTTTCTTTTTGCGTTCACTATTCAAATGGAAGTCAGGATGTCTTTTCTTCATATGTGTCCTCAGATTACACGCCTGACGGCAGGTATAACCACAAACACTGCATTCAAATGGCTTTTCATTTGAATGAATTCTATAATAAAATTATTTTACAAATTTAGTATTTTTTAAATATTTATACCTGGTATGATTATTAAGTGCTGAACGGGAGGCAGTCGTGTAATTGCAGTGATCACAACGCAATGATTTAGTATTGTGTTCCCGAAGATGTTGTTGAAGAAGTCGTTTGGACGCCGCAACGAATTCGCATTCATTACATGACATTTGACTTTCATTTGAATGATTCAGTTTATAATGCATTCGAAGATTTCCTTTAATCGCAGATCTGTAGTCACAGCGATCGCACGCGAATGGCTTTTCACCTTTTAGTCAATTTTAGTCAAATTATTTAATTATTACTCAAAGACATCTCAAAAGTGTATTCAATAATTACTATAAAAGGAAAGTACGAACCCGTATGTAATCTTAAATGTCGTTTCAAATCAGAGTTGATTTTAAAAGAAGCCGGACATAGAAGACAACGAAATGGAGCGTCTCCTAAGGGTATTATCAGATATAACAAGTGATTAATAATTTATTAATAATTAAAGTAAACAGACCCGTGTGAGTCCTCAAATGAACCACTAATTGACTTGAGTTACGACTTGCATATTGACATAATTGACATTTAAATGGCCGATCATTTGTATGAATCCTTTTATGTTTAACTAAACCACTTCTGTCTATTGACGCATATGAACCTGAATTTTAAAATATAAGATCTCATCGACTCGTTTTAGTTGAAAGAGTCATACACTGATTGTGATCACATTTATATGGTTTTTCTCCTGAATGTGACCTCTCGTGTAATTTCAGTTTATCCGATCGATTGAAAGTCCGATTACATTGAGAACAAGTGAAGGGTTTCTCTCCCGTATGAATCCTGTGGTGAATAACTCTGTTATTATGTATTTGAAAGTTGACTAAACCTGAAATGTCGTTCCAGATCTTTAAGATATGAAGTGGTGAAGGAACAAATTAGTTCATCGAATTGACACTTATATTTCTTATTATTTCCGATCATTACTTCTGAGTATAAAAATTGAGTTCCAGTCGTAGAACGAACCGAATGAATGATATTTGAATCAACTAATTGTTGTGTATTCGAGTCTTCAGAGTTTGGTTTGTCGTTATTATCAAAGGTTTCATTGGAGACGATTGAAACGGTCACTGAATCGGTGACTGAATCGGTGACATTATTTTCTTGGCTTTCGTTTAAAGTGTTATTGACTTCATTTGACTCTTTTTCTATAGAATTATCATTTGATTTACTTTTGGCTTTATTTCTATCTTTTGGTAAATTTTTCTTTCTTTGAAATAAAACATAATTAGAATCAGAATTTTGTTTAAAATTTTTAAAAATACTTTTCTGAAACTTTTTTGGAACTATTTTTTGATTTACAATTTTTTTTGTGGTCAACAAATGTCTTAATATTACGAAACTCTTCTTTACAGACACCACAGATATGAATGTCTTCCAATTCATCTGCAATTCACGAATGAAATGTCAAAAACTGACAAAACATTTATTAATTTATTAAATAATTAAAACTTAAATAAAAAATTTAATTTATTTTAAGTTTTACTTAATTTTAATTTAATTAAAAAATTTTGTTACAAATTTAATGTTAACTTAAATATTAAATAAAATTTTATATTAAGTATAACTAAATTTTATTAAATTAAATAAACTAAACATAATTTAGAGCTAAGAAGCGATTTGTCGTTCAATGCGTTCAATAGTTTTTCGGTTTAAATATTTTTGTCTTTTGTGGACATAAATAGCACTCATTATAGACGTGGAAAACATTATAAATTCAAAGAACCAGAAGTTGTGTTCAGAACTATCACACCATCGATAGACTAAACCAATTGTTTTACAATCAATTTGTTGTCGAAAACCATTTGGTTTACACGCAATCAACTCTTGGGAAGTGATGTCTGATGTGTCACAACTGAGACAATCGGAGACCACTTTGAATGACTCATATGTCCAACACTTGGATTCAGTTCTAATATTTTGAACATTAATTTCATTCAATTGACTCGAATTCAGAGTTTGTATTGAATTTCCATTTGTTTTACGTCTTATCGGTGAGGGTTTGTCCACATTGTCTGCAAACAAGTCCTCTAAAATGATGACAATTACACAAACCATAATCAAAATGACCACAACTAATATCATTCGCCGAGAATTAAGTAATTCAATCATTTTTATGACTCATAAATATATTTCTCTAAATTATGGCTAAAATACGAAACAAATAAACGTTTGGATTAACTTTTGGTTGTTTTTAGATATTATTTGTTTGACATTCAGTTTACAAAACAATAGTTAAAAACCATTGATTTGGGGGTTATTTATGTTTTACGTTATTTATAATCAAATAATGTTTGGAAGACAAACAGTGCGGCCCTTAAACCTGAACGACATTTAACGACATTTTTTCATTCATTTCAATTAAATCTAAGCCATACCTGAACTTAATTCTGTGTCCATCGCTTTGAGCTGTCGTTTGGCCTTAATTTAAAACAAGAGTAAGTTTTAATCGATAGTTTGTCGACAATTTATTTATTTAGAATTTTTTGCAAATTATTTAACAAAAATTTATTGGAAAAAAGCGGAATGTTTTCAAACTCTTAATAAATGACTGACTTTTGAGAATAGAGTAGTTTTTTGTTTTGATTATTATTTTATGCGCACTTCAGGCCCAGCCCTCCAAATAAGCGCTAAATTCAATGTTTTAGTAATTTTCTAAACACATCACCTAACATCACCTTGCTACTTTTTATACTCATTTTATATTATATGATAACTCAAACAATTTGTGATATTTATATAAATTTTCGATAATCAGTAAAACTGAGTGATTACTCCTTTGAAAGTTAATATTAATTTATTTTTCAATAAAAATGTTAAAATTTAGGATAGGAATTTTTAAAATGTGCGCCTTTTCAAATGAACAAATAATGATTTTACCCAGATAAAATGTTCA
>JAQIXI010001616.1:0-12930 GCA_034700165.1 Galumnidae sp. Gr-Ori-00277 | reverse complement strand
TTTTTCAATCATATATTGAATATTAATAAAAAGTATTTCAATCTATAAATGTTGTTGTCCTCAAACTCAGGCCTACACAATAATAAACGAGGAAGTTTTAATGATTTATCGATCCTTACTTACGAAGGGCTGAATAGAACATTACATTTGGAAAATGGGTTTCTTTTTAGGATTTTTGAAACTTTACTTAAATTTTGTGAATAATATAAAAAATTTTCAAATTTGATATTTCGAGGGATTATGTCCTCAGATTGTATTCCAGAAGATATTGATTCTCAAAGACTCGATCACCAGAGCCCTAACCTATCGATAAAATGTGTTCTCAGTCCAAGAATCAAAAGAATGAGGAATGTCATCAATTTTGGTTGAAAAAAGACTGTTTACTTAAGAATAAATGACTATTTCTTCGCAATATTTAAATCCATTATTCAAATTGAGAGCAAAATAAGAGTTTAATACAATTACAAAATAAAAGGATTTGAGTTAAGATTGTTTCCAAATGTGTTTAGACTAGAGTGACCAGACCTTTTTGTTTGGCAAGAACAATTCTTATGACCCTTTTGGGTGCTTTTACCTAATAATGATAAGAATAATATTTTATATAAACTTTAAATAATTAAAATCAAAGAAAAATATAATTTTATTTTGTAATTAGTTTTGTTTCTTATATTGTTGCCAAGGTCATATAAAGTTGGTCACACTAGTTTAGACTATTACCAGAACTCAGAATAAGTTATTCAACTCTAAGACAATTAGCAGTCACTCAAAACAAACCGACATATGTTTCAAGAGTTTTATTTTAATATTTAATATATTTCTTAAATTTTTTACATTTTATTTCCATTTAAATATAACTCATTTCTCAAAAGTATTGGAGAATTTCATCAGAGAAAATCCTATTACCAAGATAAATATTTCACGAACATAAATATGCAAAACCTATTCAAAGGAATGGTATGTTATTTGAATTTTTTTCATCAAAAAATATTCAAATGCAAAGTTTCGAAACAATTTAAGGTAAAATTTTTAGAACTAATTCAACCATAAAAGTAATTAATTGAGGAATTAATAGCCTTGCTTAATTTGTAAATTTCCATTTAAAAGTAACTATTAATAAAAATAAATAAAAACTTTTTTATTTTAAAGGTTTTCTCTCCAAATAAAATCCTCTTTGTATCATGTTCAAATATTGCTCAAAAATGAATGAAATAGAATACCTGTTCTATTACTCAGAATTGAAGTAAGAAAAGCAATAAAAGAAATGTCGGAATAAAACCCTTTATAAACATCACTTTGAGATCCAATTTTGACATTAAAAGCAATGCCTCGAATAAATATAATCAAGGCATCGATATAATCAAGCAAAATGTCGACTTATGCCGAACCCTTAGAGAGATATTACGTAAAACTCGGGGAATAGGATTCACACAAATCTCTGTTTGTCGTCAATATAAGTGATGTATTTTCATCACTTATATTAATAAACCAAAACTAATGTGATAAAGTTGCTAGATATATTTAATTATCATTTAAATGTTATGTTTGAGAAGACACTCACTTAATAGTGTTTATTATATAAATATTAATTTATTTAATAAAATCATATAAAGAATATTTGAAAATTCAGTCGAAAATCATTTGCAACAAAACTCTCGAAAGTATTGTTTACTTTAAGAGTTAATTGAAAATAGTTTTGGAAAAAAAGAGTCAAAATGTGTTTATTTATAATGAGAACCATTGAAGTGCTGTTCGTCTAATAAATTATATGCAATATAATAATCTTTAATATTTGATCTAGCAAAGAATATTTCCAAAATATGAATAAAATAAATAAAATTGCATGATAAAAATTGTCAAATATTTAACAAATATATTACTTCTAAAGAGAAGTCCCCAGAAATAAGTTTGAGCTCTAAGTTTAAAATGTATATCACTTATAGAGCACTTGTTTTAAAGTAAAACTTATCTCAAATTTCTAATACTTATTAATTGAAAGCAATTGAGGAAAAAAATAATAATCAAGGCACTTTATTGAATTATTGAAAAAGCCATTTTACCATTTAATATGTTAGTAATTTGCCTAGACACCATATATAAGATACTCTCTTTGGTGAAGAGCACCACTTCATCGTTAAACATGTTTTTGATTGAGTGGAAGAGTGTTTCCGATGGTCTCAATTTGTTGACTCAAGCAAAACCTGTCCTTGCTAGTGTTATGCTAGTGTTATGCTAGTGTTAATGTTAGTTTTAACGATGAAAAAATGTTGAATAAATTTTAATTATTTGTTCGCTTTTTTTCTCTTAATTTATTCATTAATCAAAGATTTGGTAAAACTTTTTATCTGAAGACTAAATGTTAGGAAATCATTGGTTTTTGTTGTGTAGGCTTTGAATTGATGTTAATTTTAATCAATGTTTTGACACAATGTTTAGCATTAGAAACCTATAACAGGAGTGGAAAGAGTTGTTCACAGCTTTATTTCCATCTAAGAGTTAGGGAAACACTCTGTTTGTGAAGTTGTGCTAACTTTTGAGAAACACTTGATTCGCACATATAGTGTGTAACAGCTTTACATTTAGAGAAGAAGTAGACTAACGAGTTGTCGGCCAACACTTTCTTTCAATAGTGCTTTGAGGCACAAATTCTTTCCGATATTCTGTGCTTTTCAGAACACTTAAACACATTCTGTGCACTGACTAACGGCTCTATAGTTTAGCCGAAAATATTTCATTCGAAGAAAAGTAGATATATTTGCACTCTTTTGTCAATAAATAAAATATAGTCTGTGTTTGACTTTTCTCTTTTCTCTCACTTCAATTGTATTTTTTTATATTTCAGTTAAGAATATTTTTCTCAACTTTGAATATAATGGCAAACAATTGATCAAAACATCTGTTCTCAAATAGTCGACTCAATAACTTACATGTATTAGCTGAAATAGCCAAGGTACTTTATTTGCCATTTGTATTGTAGTTATTATGTTTAGTGCAAACCATAGAAAGTGTATGTAATTTGCAGTGAGAACAGGGCTAATTTATTTAGTTCTCATGTTTTCATAATAGCAATTCTGTGCTAATCAGGAATGGGTTTTCCACTCGATTATGGCATTAATAAAAAGTTAGGCACATGTATTGCCTGACAAACGTATGCTGTGCTTCACTTCAATTATTAATAAACAGATGCAGTCAAACAAATAATCAAAACTATTGTTATTACGAATTATTACGAATAACTTATAGTAAACTTTTTTTTATTTCAATTATTTATAATAATATATATAATAGAAATTCGTTTAACATTTAATAAATACTAAGATTATATAAAGACGATTATGAGTTTTAAATGAATTAGTGAAATAGGCAAGGCAAAATCAATAGAAATCTGGTAAAAATAAGCAACAATCTTGATAAATTACAATATATCACAGAATAAATATTTTTCTGAACAAATTATTTTACGATTAATAATAATATTTAGTTTTTTTGTTATATTTATTATAAGTTGAGATAAAAACAAAGAGAATATTCTTTTCCGATGTTTTGGACAAACATTTGTTAAGCAATGATTGATTGGGTTATTATCGAAATCTTAATCGAAAGTATTGATTGAAAAGCGAGTAATTGAGTTATGAATCGGACATTATTTTCGCCAATGAATCCAATGGTTAGAAAAATAGCTGTGAGTGCGAAGTGTGTGAAGTGTGAACTCTATTGTGACCGACAGTCATAATGATGACAATGTATGGCTTTCTATGATCAGAGGCTCTGATCATCAGAGCGGTAGAGTCTCATTGATTGTTAGTCTGTGATCATCACAACTATGACTTTGAACCACTTCTAGACTATTGAGAACAACCTCTTCGTTAGACCTGCGTTTGTGGGTATGTTTGCCGTCTTTTGCCATAAGAGAATTGAATCGGTTTTGTTTTACCAGATTTTGACGACGCTTTTGTGCTGACGCACAACACGAGCACAGAATCTTAGCGAAGGCTCTTCTGAAATCCTTGGACCAGCAAGCATATATTACTAGATCATAGACAACACAAACATTATTATCGATTCATATTTTGGTCATCTTTTGGTAAAGTGCTGTCAACTCGTCTACATTTCATTGAAAATCATGCGTTTCTCAAAACAAGTGATTGTAATGCGATTCTGAGTCGACTTCAAAAAATATTAAAGATTTATACCTGGATTAAGGGCTGAGTTTATCCAACCTTTGAAGAGAGAAAACCACAATATTTTGTGGAGAAGAAAATGATTGTTATTTTGTATTTTCGAGTATATATTGAATTAGTTTTGGTTCGATAGACATAATTGATATGAATATGATATAGGAATACATAGTAAAGCACAGGATAAAACATAAAAGAGAATATTATTATACCTAGCCATGTAACCACTGATAGTAAAAGATCTGGCTCATATACGCACGACTGGCAGACTCCCATTAATATGTTTGTGACAAAGAAAGGCAACCTTTTTGTTGATCGAAACAAAATATTATAGACTTTTCTCTCGTAAGTAAAGGAAAAAACTTTTGGCTCAAAGAAATCAAATAATGTTTTAGAATGACTACAAGTCTTAAGTTTATTCAATTTCCTGTCCTAAGGATACAAATAAATATCTTCAATACTCACCAGCAAAGGATAAACACTCCCATTACTATTCCTAACGTTTTCGCCGCTTTTCTCTCTGTTTAACACAAATTTGTTTTCATTTTATTTAGTTTTTCTTCAAATCTTAAAATATTTTACTTCTTTTGTGTCATTTGTTTAGATATTTATTTATGTCCTAAAAGTGTATATATTTTTTCTATTCGTTTCAATGATTCGCATAAACTTTAAGGAAAACAACTTTATATTGAAAAACCGATAAATAAAAATCTAATAAAACTTTTAAATAAAAATGTTTACACAAAAGATGTATGTTTTGTGTCTCCAAATGGAAAGGTATTGAATTTTAGCAAACCTTTGGCCAATTTGGCTAATCTCCTGCCAACAGACCAATTAGTTTTCAAATTTCTTGCACTTCTAATCGATGAACATTTTCTCTCCAAACCATTCTCTTCAGTTCCAATGAGGTCTGGGTTGTGGTCATCTGATGAATCGGCTGAATATTTATGGCGAGGAATACCTGTATTATAACCCCTAAAGAATATATTATTAGAAATATGAGACGGTAAGTGCCAAAAGGACGTACCCCTTATGCATTCGAAGAGTAATTGCATTATTGTTTCCGGTATCACAAGAAGAGGATTGGATTTGTTTGGCCCCCATTTTTAGACTACGGGTTTGCTTCGATGCTATGAAATATATCTTTGCGTAAGTGAAGACCATCACCATTAAAGGACCGTAAAAGGAAATGGTTGATGAAAAGACGAGATATCCCACGTCGTCAGTAAACAGACACCTAAAGGGCGGCGACGGCTCCTAATATCAAAAGCAGACAAATATTATCACTGAATTACCACTCATTTAATTTGAACTACTTTTTGGACGGCTCTCCACCAAAGAATAGCTGGAAATGAGATCAGAGCTGAACAGATCCAAAGGAATGCTATAAAAATGGCCGCTTTATTTGGAGTCATTCGCGATGGATATGTTATCGGATCAGTTATAGCCCAATAACGGTCTGACCCAACAATTAGTTAGAAATCAATTTCGATAATTAATTAAATATAAATTCACTGAAAGAAAAGGAATACCTAAAGAAATGACACAAAGATTGAGTATTGAAGCAGAACTGGCCAACACATCGAAACTGTGCCATATATCACACCTGAGTTCAAGAAAATGTCATTTATTTGCAGGAATTTATGTTAAAAAGAGGTATTTCCACAAAAATGTATAATTGATTAATGAATGAATGAGTGATAGCCTACCAGTCCTGTCCAAATATCCACCACTTATTCATTATCTCATGAATAACAGAAAATGGCATAACTATAGCGCCCACTAAACAGTCAGAGACGGCCAGAGAGGCCACAAAATAATTGGTTACAGTATGTAAATACCGTTCCCTATAAACTGAGAGCATAGTCAGAGTATTGCCAAACACAACCACAACACAGATTATTGCGAGAATGACTGCGAGGAATGGATGATGTATTCTCAGGTCCGGCTCTAATATAATAGTCGTTATATTATAGTCCGTCAGAAAAGATTCGAAATCAGTTGTGTTTAGATTTTCATCGAATGAAAAGTTGGAATTTCTTTTTGTACTGACATTAAAAGAAATGCCGGAAATGGTGTCAATGGTTTTGAACGCTTTGACGCCGTTATCAGCATTTCTGTTGTTGATGTTGTTGTTGTTGTTGTCCGCGTAATTAATCCAATCGAAACACTGAACGCAATCCGATGAAAGGGATGTGTTGTGGGCTGTCCACAAATCACTGGAATTCACTAAAGAATTATTGAAGGGATCACTACTGAAGACTGCGGTAAGTGCCCAGTTTGAAGTGAAGTTAGACATTAATTGGACCACTTCTAAAATTTCATTGCCTGCGATGTTGTCTTTTGTGGCGGAATTGGCACTCAATGGCATAGAATTACTTGATTTTAGCGGAAACGATCTGTTAATCAGTGCGTCGTTGGACAGCATATCTCCATATTTGATTAGATCAGTTGAAACGGAAAAAAATTCCAACACATATGTACTGACTCACACTGAGAGCACTACTTTATATCGAAACAGAATTGCAAATATTCTGTACTGTTGTGCCAATGGATGAGCACTAAAGCTGAACATATTCTGTGCAAAAAATATAACCGATATATGAAATATTAGTTAATTTTTTTATGTTTAGTGTCGAAGAGAAGGACATGTATTCCGAACGACATATCATATTCGGTTCGGAGTCAGAGATGTTATGATTAATAGTCAGTCAGATATTGGCCTCTAATGTGTGCACATGTTTTCATCTCTTTTTTTCTGGAAATATAGTCTAAACGCAGTCATTCATATTTAAAGTTGTTTAGGCGCACAGCCATAAAATTTGGACTTATATTATAACATAACCTGAGCCTACAAATGATATATTGTTTTCATAGAAAGTTAGTCGATGGGAATGACATACAGTTTAGTCTATCATTAGTTTTGTTCACTTTATAAAAGATATTAACATTTAATATCAATAGTTGTGAAACACATTAACGTTTGCTTTTAAACATTTTTTCAATAATAAACACAAAAACAGTTTAATTCTAATGTAAATGATTTGCAAATTATTTGTTAAAAAAACATCACTTTTTCACCACTCGTTTAGAGTTATAAGAATGACATTACCAATGATCGATATCAATTTATCAATTTATCAATTTATCATGCTCTATTTATGGACACTCGTCTCCAGAGTCTCCATAATTTTAGTCACAAACTTAGCAAGCAAACAGTAATCAAGATATTAATTTTAGATTATGTCAGCAATTACTACAAATTTAAGATGATCAAATGTACCATGATCAAATTTACTTGATATTTATAGCACAGAATATATCGTTTAAAATTTAAACTTCGGAAACGAACTGAAAAGAAGTAAAATATATATATTTTTGATACACTTTTTTGTCGTATATTTAGATATATTGAGATATTCTTTAAATTCTATAACAAAACTCAAACTTCAGAATAAAATACTTCTTTTCATAGAATTTCAAATAAAATCTAATTTTATATTTGAAAAACAAACAAAAAATATATAAATAAAATATATTATATATTATTTAATCTAGATTATTTTATTAAAATGTCTATTTTAATGGATCATATTTTTGAAGTATTTTTGATAAATCACTAATAGTTTTGGCAAAAAAATCCAAAAGAATGTTATGATTTGTTTTGTTTTTTTAACAAATAATAGTCATAACAATTGAGAGACACTATAAATAACAATAACTTCTCTATAATAAAGCAAAACATTAGACATTAAATCAAGAAAACAGGCCTTTATATCACGAAAGAATGAAATCCAAGAAGACCAAGAGTAAATCACTGCACTACATCTCTTAGAAGCAAAAAAACAAAGTAAAACACTCGTATAAATGCAAATTACCAAGTAAAACTAGCAAATGAACAAGTTTTGCTTGTTCAAGCATATTTATACCAAGATTCTGCTGATTTTATAGTAATAATCGACATATCTAGCGCCTACTCCAAGAAAGTTCTCGAGGTTTCTATAGTCATATAAATTGTGAAATAATAAAATATTTAACATTTCGTAAATATTTTTTCAAGATCAATATCAAACAAACAAGATGAACTCCTATTTATAAGTTATAAATTATAACCTTTCGCGAAATGTCTAAGTAATTTGAGAAACTGTTCAAAATACAATTTCAATAAAAAAGAATAATTAAAATGTATTTAATTAAATAAAAATAATTATTGAAATTAAACATTAATTTATCGCTAATTAATTCAGTTTTTGGGCGAATAATAACAAATGAATTCGTAGTAATTAAACAAATATTAGTACTATTTGTGACATTCATTAATAAAATGAAATTAAAAAAAACCATCGAATGGTATACCGTATAAGTAGAACACAAACGAACAAAAAATGTATAACAATTTCATTCACAATTCATTGAGAAAAAATCATTCACATAGTTATGACAAAAGCAGACATTTCGCCCACACATATACTACTATTATATATTAACTCTCAGATCATATCAATATTATTGTAGAGATTATCGAATCAGTAAAATATAAACACATTTTTAATAAGAAAATATGTCTGAAGTAATCATTAAAGACATTGAATATAATATTTGTCTTAAATTCTTATTTAATTTAAACTTTGTTTTTGAAAAAAGCAAATCATTCTTCGAATCGATATTTTCATAAAATTTCAATTCTCCTAAAAAAAGAACAGAATATAAGATTAAGTTTCAATTCTGGTAAGGGTACAGAGTTGGCCAAAATGCTCTTTCAAAGATTAATATGTTCGTCATATTCAAAGTAATAGTACCTTTGCATAAAAGCCTTGTTGACGAGGGGGTCATTTCTTATTCTAGTTGTTTGAACATCACTGAAGAATATCATGTTTTATACACATTTGGTTCGTGACTGTATAATAAGTAATAGACTTTGAAAATAGTTTTGAAAAAGAATTTCAATATTCAAAAGAGAGACACAAAAAGAAAACTTTTTGCCGAAACATAACATCTTTTTTATAGAAAACGTCGAAAATAATAGATTTGAAAATCATTTGAATAAAGAGATACGAATATTAAGCCTCTTATAGAATGACAAATATATGATTAATCATATTTTTAATCTGCGCCAACTGAGCAAGGTACTGAAAAAAGGTACATTTGAAATTTAAAAGCAAGTGATTAATTAAATCAAATTCTCATAAAATTTGGTACAAATATTTAGATATTGTTTTGAATATTTTGTTTAGAATATTCTATATTCTAAAAGTCAAAGGCCTGGCGTTTATTCTGAGCCAACATATCAGAGATGCAAATCATTTGACAAAAGAATAATAGAATTCATGTCAAACAGAAAATCAAAAACAGATTTTCACTGTTTTTAAAACATTAGAAGAAAAGCCAATGTTTTTCATTCATAGACTGTTTGCCTAAAGGATTGCTTTTCCACTAAAAAAACTCTCATTATTTTCTAATCATGAAATAAATATTTTAGTTAAGCCTCGAAACAAGTTTTAACCTTTTCTTCTTCTTTTTCTAATACTTTAGAAGTGATTTTCATTGAATTAAAGCTAAATATTTGAAATATTTATATAAAAAAACTTTAAGAAAAGTACTGAAATTGGAGTCAAAGAAAGTGAAGATAAGAGAAGCGATCAATAAATAGCAAATGAAAGGAGAAATCCAATAATTGAATCAAAAATTTGGATTATTTGCTGGCATTAAGGCGTTTACTCTCTGTTGTTGGCGTTCGGTCTCTATAACCGAATCAATTAATGCAATGAAATGTCAAAAAGTTTCGATATATAAGTTTTGTCACACTTTCAGTATCTAATAATTCATGTCTTAATCGGGAAAAGAGAGCAAACATAGGAACCGATACAACCCATACATATAACTATATTTTTCGCTCTCTTTTATTGTATTCAGCCATCAAATGGAAAGATGGTCACCAAGGTATTTCATCAATGACTTTTCCAATTCAATAGAATATAAAAGAAGGGAAAAAACAGAATTCTAGGAAAGTTAGTCTTTTTCCGTATTTATCCAGAATAAACTCTTAATGAAAAGTAAGGAAAGACTATATAAACATGCTAAAATTTACAATGTTTAACTTGATCATTATCTATTTGTGATTTATTCTCTAATTTCTATTCCTTTCGTGTATTCATCAATTTTATGCCATCCGTTTCCGTCCTGAGTTAAATTAATTGAGCATAGACATTTATAAAAAAACAATACCTACCCAATTGTACAATAACTTAATGAGTGATCTAGGTCAAAAATGGTTGTTGATGAGAAAGGATAATTAAAATCATATTCTTTGAAAAAAAGGAATTTAATTATTTTATCGATAATTAATGAAGAAATTAATACTAAAACCTCTTATAATTAATTAATTAATTTTCATTGAAATAAAAATGGAGCTCAAGTAAATGACCAAGATCAAATATAATAGGAAATCTTTGCTATGCCTTAAATAATGCCCTTGGTAATCATGTAACAATTCCCTAATTTAATTATGTTTGTGAAAACTATCCCTTTTGTAAAAATGAAACCAATCTTAGAAAAAAGAGATTTGGTCCTTTTTTCTTCCCTCTCAATCCCATATAATTAACTTGGAATAGTTAACTATCTATTTATCTTGATAAATAATTAATTAAATAACAAAAGGAAAAAATATTCACAATAATAGGCAACACATTTGCGGAGTTATATCACAAGAAATTATTTTAATTAAATATTTTTATGTGAGAATCGATCGACTGATTTATGGAAAGAAAGGAATGGCTTTAGTTTTTTGTTATACATCTCGTAATCAATCATTTTTCGAGTTTTCACTTCTATTCAATGAATAACAATTAAATTATAGTTTATTTTAATTATATTAAATGTGAAGAAAATTCTAACAAAAGGAACGACACATAAAATGCACGAAAATATTGCATTAAATTATATGAATAACTGAAGTCTTATTCAAATTATGAATACTTTTGGCCCAGAATTTGAAATTAATATAATTTCCTAATTGTTTAGAATGAGATTAGTTTTACAAATTAATCTTGCAATACATAGAATAAGACAGGAAAAGGATTTTACACTGAAATGAATGGACCCGAGAGGCCATACATCTCTCTTGTCTTTTCTAAACTTATTCAAATTGGATAAGATAACTTGTTTAAGAGAGTTAATACTTAAAGATTAATTAGCCAGCTCATTTTAAATCCTTTTGAATAAATAAAAAGAAACTGAAAGAGTCTATGAGTTATCAAATGACGGCTTAAAGTCAGAGCTTTTAATTTACTTATTAGTCATTCGATGACTAAATTTTCGGCTCAGTTTTGTTTATACTTAAAAATAAAAATTGGATCTTGTCTAGACCTGATGTCTTAATGTCTCTCTTTAAAAAAGCTGATTTACCTTGGTTGTTAGGAAGTAAAATACAATTGACTTGTGCAAATTCCAATTTACCTGGAGATTAGCTATCAATTATAATTGGATATAAAATGAAGTATAGGTCAAATACAGTAAAAGGGAAAGTACTGGACTTAGACCTAAAAAATAGTGGCACTCAATCTGAAAGTTTTCAAATTTTTCTATAATTATAACTATATTTTGTGGTGAAGTCTATCCATTATTTCATAAATTAATGAAAATTCAGAGCAAATCTTAATTTAAAAGAAAAAATAATTTTTTAGTTATAAAAAATATATGCGGAAAATTACAGTTTATATAATTAATATTATTAATAATTAATACGTAGTTATTAAGAGTGGATTTGGAGGAAACACTTTCGAATATTTTTAAAAATATTGTGTGAAAAATGTTAATTACAAATTGCATCATGGTAAAAAATAGTTATAAATTTTTTTGAACCGGATCTTAAATTGTTTGTCCGATTTCATCCTCCAGTCTAAATAATTGAAGCAAGCATAATCTACATTTAGTATATACTCCCACTATATTTTCACATAAATTGTTGACATTATTTAAACAAATATTTCACACTTTATTGCTTTGAGTAATTTTATGTGGGTAAGTTAGCAAGATAAATAGCCAATAAGGAAATAAAGGTTTAAGCTTTGATACCTTACACTTTGTAGGGATGTATTGATTTTAATGCGGATTATTATTACTAAAAAGTAAATTTACCATGATCTAAAAAATATATATTCTATAAATTACTTGTTTTGATCTAAAACACAATGTTTTGATAAATTTTAAAAGCAATTCGTTTGGACAACATTTTGACACACGTGTAGACCTGTGCCATCATCTATTATATTCAATTTATTATAATATAACACATGAGAAAAGTTTATCAAGGTAATCAACTCTTATTTACTTGATGATTGATCATAGCATATCATTGATAGGTTATCATTAAAACATTATTTCAAGACTCAGGACATGTGCACTGATTATGTTTTAAGAGTTATTTTCCCAAAAGTTTAAAAACTTTATTATTTAAAGTTTTGATAACTATTTAAGTTACTACAGTCAGAACTCGTTAATGTTAACAATTTTGATTTCGAATATTTGGTTAAAATTAATGATTGAAACGATTCATTTCAAATGAAGTAAACTTATTTAAATAATAATTAAAGGGTTTTATTAAATAATTAAAATTTTTACATAAAGAGTTATTATTTGTTTAAAATTATTAAAAATGTTTGAATTATTTTAAAAAAAACCATACATTCATTAATATCGTTCAGTTTTTCATTTTATTTTAAACCCTTTTTATGTTTTAATTAAATGAATTAAATTA
>JAQIXI010001615.1:0-12933 GCA_034700165.1 Galumnidae sp. Gr-Ori-00277 | reverse complement strand
GTGGGTTGGTGGGTGGGTGGGTGGGTGTAAAACGAAAATATATACTACACCTTATTACATAAATGTAGTGAAAAATTATCGATGAAATCAATATCTGTTTAATAGAAATTAATTTCAAACCGATTGAAAGGTTGGACTTATTTTTACTTCCGTCAAAGATTATGTAAATGAATTAAGTAATAGAGCAAGGTGATCGATTTTTTTGAGTATTTACATAAGAACTTTCTTATAAAACTGTAGCCCAGAAGCTATTTTTGGTGAGAGAAGGGGCGGATAAGTGATACAAGACTTCCATACTTAAACAGCACTAAATTTTCACTAATAATTGTATGTATGAGTGAGTGAGTGAGTGAGTGGAGAGAAAGAGAAGTCCATACATATTCTTTGGAAGTTAAAAACTTCTCAATTTAAAGGTTAAATTTATTCATTCGTTAGGAATTCTTTGACATAAATTTCCTAAAAACTGTAAAATTCAATCAAATTTAAATATATTATTATATCACCGAATGTTTTTAATGAATCGTTTAAAAGTACCTTGCAACCTTTAAAACCTTTTCAATTATTGCAATAAATTGAGTTTTTATTTTTTATTTATATTTATATTATAAAATTAATTATTTGACAAAAATATGAAATATTAGACATAGGATTGTAAACAACCTAGCTTATCGGAAATTCTATTATAATCATAAGAAAGTGGAGTCAGACAATTCTATTTGATTTAAAAATTAAACAATGTAATTTAATAATAATATAAAAAATTGTCATTTAATTTGTCGATTCATTAATTTGGGTAATATTTTTAGAGAGAAAGTGATAGTAAATGTTATAAAAGTTTTTATTGATTAAATCAATGCAAACAATCACTAAAACGGAGGAAAATATTAGGAATTGCGTCAAACGATGTGATTATCACATAAAGTGTTTATAGACTATTCATTTGTTGAGTATAAGTGAGGTATACCTCACTCTCCAATTATTATTTAATCGAATGGAATTAAACTTTGAAAACAATGAGACGTCAAATAAACGCTCAATTAAACCATCGGTCGACAGTCGACAGTCGACACATTCATTCACTAAAATTGTCATAATTTAGACAATAAGATGTTTGTATAAATCAAAAATTGTTTCTCATTTGCTGTTAATCAACAAATATTATAATAATATGAAATTAAGCATTAATTTTATCAGAGATGTTCAGAAGCAACAAATAAAAACCAATAATTAGTCCACATTTGACCAATACTTAAAGACATTTCTCAGTTTTACCTTTTTCTAATTTCTTATAATCAATAATATTGGAAATATTTTTACCTAAAGTCACAAATTAGCCGTTTATTTATTATATAAGAATTGATTTAAATTTTAAATTTTAAAACAAGACATTCAACTAATTCTTTAAACTTAAGACTCAGAATAATAACTATTTATTCTCAAATTACGTAAAAACAGAGATGGCTAAAAGGAGGGTATTTCAAAATACCCCCTGAGACGAAAAATCCGAAAAATACTCCCTGAGACGAGAGTCAGAGGACTCCCCTATCGAAAAGAGGAGAAAAATCGAGTAAAAATTTAGTGAAAAATCAGTAAAAAGCTTTAAATAATAAGAAAAAACCAAAGAAAATATAACAAAAAATGAGTAAAAACGTTTAGGGTCTTTAGAGTGAATTTTTCATGACTTCCATTGTTTCCAAATGGGAAAAAAGCCGTTTTTTGCCAAAAATTCTTAGTTTTATGCTTCAGATGTGATAAAATACGTTAAATATGATGAAATTGTATGTATTTCCAAGCAAAAACACCTAATATGCGATTTTACAAAATACCTTATGATACCCCGCTGAGTCGAGATCAAAATACCCTCCCCTGATACCCCCTGAGGTCGACTAGTTTAGCCATCTCTGCATAAAAATGATTAAAAAACTTGAATGAATGCTATTAATACTAATTAAAATTAAATATGATTTATAGAATCATTTAAAGTTTGATCTATTAAAATTTGAAAGTTTCTTAATAGTTAAAGAAATAAATAATTTAATGACTTTTTAATAATTGATTTGAAGTAAAAATTGTTTGTATTTGTGTTTAAATTTTCAAAATTAGTAAAAATTTGGCAAAATTTCATTTAAAAAATTCAATGCATTCGAGTATTTCTATGGAATCTATGTTTTATTAATTAACAATATTTTAATGAAATTTGGAGTTATTTGTGTTTCGAGAGTTCAGAACAAAACAATGGCTAAACTTTAATGCGGTTCAGTTTTGAGCCCAACTCTTGGTTTAGTCAAAATAATTTCTTTCCAAATATAGTGAAAACAAATTCAATTTTGTGAACAAAGTAACTGATGTTCACTTACTTATAACACGTAAATACAAATGTCTATCATTTTGATGACCGGATTCCCTCACAGACTGTAATAAACGTTAAGTTCTGCTCTGATATAACAAATATTGTAATCATTATATACATTGGATATAACATAACATAAACATAAATAGACTTTTGATATAATATTTGAATTGAATCTAATATCGTTAAGTGATTATTGTCCTATAGTTTGAGATACTATATTGTATAAGAGTAAAATTTAGCAAGGATAATACTAAAACACAACATAAACTCACCTCTACATAAAGCTTAAGTAATTTTTGCAGTAATAAAGTTTAAATGCGAAAAATAGAAAATATGGTAATATAAGTAATGAAATAATATATCTAATAATATGTTTGAAACCATTTTATTGTAAAATTACTGCAGATATTACCAAAAGTTTGGATTCATTTGAGGGGATTTTCCAAAATGTGCTAAAATTATTAAAATGTTAATTCTCTTTGTTTAAGCGTTTTCGGCTTATTTTGTCTTTTTTATCATTTTTAGCTTAAAAACAATGAAAGAAATACTGAATGTCATTATTTGTGAGGGAATACTGTAATTTGAATATTTCCGATACACTCTTCATGAGTATAGAATCGGAACACTTTTTCTCCGCAAAAATACATGCATTACATTCAGTTAATATAAATATGAATGAAAACTAAAACAATTAGACCTGAAAACAGTTTCAAAAAGAGTTGCAGAATATTTGATCGATAAGTTTCGAAGAAACAGTAAATGGAAAAAAAATAAATACAATTAAATTATTTATCTTTTTTCAGATATAAACGTCGAGAGAGAGAGAGAGAGAGAGAGAGAGAGAGAGAGAGAGAGAGAGAGAGAGAGAGAAGGGAGGGAGGGGGAGGGAGAAAGGGAGAGAGAGAGATGAAAATCTAGGCAATGGTGTTTTAGTTTATCTTGATTGAACTCATCATTGACCATCTCTTCACTTTTAATTAAATTAATATTAACCAATTCGTACCATTTTTACTTGGTATAGTAAAACCTTGGGCATTTTTTACAATCTTATCTATAATCCTATGATTTTTCAGATAATTTTTCATTTATTTTAAATAAATATTAATTAAAACATATATTAGACATATATATTACATATAATATCACAGAATATAGTAAATCATTATTTGGGTTAACTACAGATATATTTAATAGTAAAGCACTTTCTTAATGCCTTAACACCAATAAATGTTTTGTTGGATTAATTAATTTCACATCACCAAGCTACCTCACTCAACCGATTATAGACTGTATTAGAGAGAAGTCAATTTTGAAAAAAATTAAACAAGGTTCTTTTATATTTTATATAGTAGTTCTCACTATTAATTTTTTTCTAAATCTTTTTTATACAGATAGGACCTTGGAAATGATGGACTACAATCGAGGTCTCATAACATGATATAAATAGGAACGGTTAGGGTTTTGAAAATGCGTAACTGACCAAAATCGGGGTTTCACTATGAGATTGACTATAGACGGGTCCATACTTTATATAAATGTTAAATTATGACAATTATAGCGAGAGTTTAAGGACAACATATATGGAATGACAACAAACTTTAAATAATTTTTTTAGAGAGAAAATTAATATTCCGATGAAGGGTTTGAAGGGATGAAGGGTTACCCCAACAAAGTTTTATTTAACTTAAATTTATTTCTAAATATTTTTGTTAATAACAACATATTTATTGAGATATTATTAGCCCACTATTAGACCAATATTTATAAAGTATAAGCAAAGATCAGATCTTTTAGACCAAAAAAAAGTAGAAGTTGTACTTAATTTTAGTATAAACCCATTCTAATAAAAATATTAAAGTAATGATTATAACTGGATTGTTAAATGTACAAGTTATTAATGGATTCATTTTAAGTAATCATTTATCTTAGCTAATTGTAAAAGGTCATTTTAGGTAATGTAAATATAGACTATAACTGATTACAATCAATGCTTCACAACAACAACAGGTGTTTTCAATTGCAATGAATTATGAAAACATAAGTTTATTAGACGTAAAACCAAATAAAGTATTATTTAAGTAATGAATGATTCAAAGAAACACTATTTAAAGGCTCACAATATTAAACGATTTAAGGAAATCAATTAATATCAATATATATATATATATATTTATATATTTGTATATAAGAATAATCAGTAAATCAATCATTAGTAAAGAGGAGATCAATTGAGATGTGATATATTTGTCATTTGAAAAGTGCAACAGTTGTTCTCAATTGACTCTCATTACTAAATAAAGTGGACATACAATCATATATTGATTATTGCAATGAAAGCTCATTCATATATGAGGACAAACATTCTCTACATTTCTTTCAATTATATTCAATAATTGAGATCCGTTTAAACTATTGAATATAATTGAAATAAGTATTACTTGAATAGTAAAAGTCATTTTAAGCCTTTGCAAAACCAATTTAATTGTTCTGAGCTCTTAAAATGCAGAGACAGTATTATAAAAATAAAATGACATTTTTCAAATGATCCAGTCAGCCTTCAAGTTTTATATATGTGAATGGATTGGGTATTAAACAAATCTTTAAAGAAAACGTTTTAATCGCAAAATTTGATAAAACGAAATGAAAGTTGAAATTTATATCTCAAAGTTTGTGTTAAATAAGCAAAACTTTAAATTTAATGCAAAAAGTGATCGAAATTTTAAATTTGATTTTCAGCCAAAAAATTAATTCGATTTAAAACGAAACTACAGTTCAGACAATTCTCAACATCTCATAAAGAAATGAAAATAATTAAGAAAGAGTAGACTCGTATAACATATTCATATTTTTTTTAAATATGTAAATATTGAACCATTTTTTTGAAAAATAACATCATTTTTAGTATATATTCTCAACATTTTATGACTGTATAAACACATATAATTCCTGATATGAAAATCCTTTGGCTTTGAATTAAGAAATGCGATTCTCTAGAATTGTATCGCCGTTTCTATTATGTTATCACTAAAAACATAACGACTGACTCATGAATATTCGTCACAACAAATAAACTTAAAATAAGCATAAAAGCGATCAATTCAACAATCAATTTAAGAATCAATTCTAGGATACTATAAACATAACCAAAAAAATACTAAACTATTTCAACAAAAACTATGATTTATAATCACTCAAAGTATTGATTTTGAATTAAATTCTTTCACTTTTGAATCATTTTTTTATTGAAGTCTTTTGAAATTTAGTAAAATATTAGTAAATTATTAGTCCTAACTTATTGGTGACTAAATAGGGCTCTTTTCATATATTTCTTTAGCATAAAATTGAAAAAATTTGAAGACTTAATATTTTGAGAAAACATTTTTTTTCTAAAAAACTATTCTTTTGGCTGTTTTTTAGCCTCTTTTCTAAAGTCTGAAGAAATAGTTGTTTCACTAAATATATGAGTTTAGAGTGTTTAGAGTTTGCATAAAAATGAGTGAAAGACTGGTTTTAATTAGATTTGTTTTGTTTCATGTTTTCAAAGTAGAATTTTTGGCGAAACAATTTCTGAGACACTAATTAAGTACCGCTCAGTTTTGTTTCATTAATCGATTTAAATTATAATTTCGGGTCAATTTTCAACTTTCTTTTGAGTTTTTCTGGTTTAGTTAAAAGAATATAAACGTTAGTCAGTCAGGGACTGACTGGCGGCTCATTCATAGGAAAAAAGTGGGAAAAACGAGCCTTCATTTCAATTTATTCGAAACATTCGGTAATTTAAAGTATAACTGATATGTTGTGCCAATTGCTTCAGGATATTCACTGTCTCCAAGAGATAACAAAATACTAGTTTTTCAAGAATTAAATAATTTTTGGATTTTTTTATTTAAAATTCTTTAATAAAATTTTTGGCAAAAATCTAAAAATTGAAAAGCGATCGGTAAGTGATAGGAAAAACAATCTAAACGAATAAATTGCATTTGAGCTCAACATACAGCACAGCACACACACACCACAAGGTCTGTTTCTCATGCGGTGCTGATAACCAATTTGAATGATTTATAAAAGCAAATAAAGATCTTCAGAACAGAGTTCAAGCCTTGACCTAATCGTGTCTAAAGGGGGGAAAAAAGTTAATTTTAATTCCGTTTAGAAGTGAATTACAACAGGTCTTCAAATATGCTTTGAATATATCTGATAGTCGAGACTCAATAAAAATATAAGATGTGATGCCATATATTAGCTAATAGTTAGTTCTGGTTCATCACTACATGACTCGAATCGTAAACATTTAACTTATATATATATTATATATTATATATCCTGAATAAAGTATTATTATTACTGAATATTCGATATTCAGAAACAGAAAGTTTTAAATAAATGAATGAAAAATTCATTCGAATATTTCGTTATTAAAAAAGTACTTAAAATAATTTTCTGTTTAAACGAGACATTAGTTAAATCAATACTCCTTTAACTTTACTCTTCTCTAATTGAATTAATAATATTTCGACTCAAATGATGTTAGAATTTTATTGAGAATTTTTTTTTGCAAAACTTGTTTTAATTGCTTTAAAAAAAGGTTTGCAATAATTGTGTCTTAAAATTGAAATTAGATTTAAACCCAACTTTCGATTAATTATGTCTTAAAATATTTAAGAATCTAAAGACTCTCTAAATCTAAAACTTCATTTCGAAAGCAATGAAAGCAATAAATCTAAAGAATTGACTCAAAAGATAATCGAAATAAATATATAAATTTTGAATGCAATGAAAGTTAAGCAGAATATCTGTTTTAGGGATTTAAAAGAGTATAATATATGCCTAAAACTGATATAACATTATTAAACTTAATCTAAAAGGAATGGAAGAGTCGGTACATCGCTTACCTCTCAGAAGATTTGATGTTTTGTTTTGACTTTTTTTGACCAAAGATTTTGTCTTTACTTCAATGAAATTTTAGTGATTTTTATCATTCAATTAATAATAGAATTGTGTTATTCGTTGATTCACTTTTAATTTATTGTATTATTATTACAATTATTGTTGTTTTTATACCGAAAAGTTGTGATTTTAAGCCCTAAGAATTGGTGCTTCAGTAAAGCCCGAACTCAATATAAACTAAAAGCATGATGTGATAGAAATCAGTATTTACCGCACACGACATCCAATGCATTTGGTTGAGGGTTGCGCTGATCTGAATGCGCAGTCAAAACCAAAAGCAAAGGCAAAGCAAAAGGACATTTCGTTACATTGCATTAACCATTTATTATTAGTATAGCTTTTATTCGCAGCAACAGGTCTTCACATCACTACAAACATTGCGACAAACATCAAACCATACATTAATCCATTATCAGATCATTCCTTCTCTAAAACCCTACCATTTATTTAGAATAATATCGAGTTTTCAAAACTAAATCAATTGACGGATAAAACATTAATTATATTTTATATAAAAATTACTAAAAAGAAAACTATTGTCTCTTTTTTTCTCTTCTCATAAGTTTAAGAAAAATTGAAACTCGTTTTAAGTTTCATATTATGAGTCAAAATAATTTCATATAAAAAATTAAAAGAATTTTCAAATATTTTATTCGATTACCAAAACTATTGTCGTTATAATTATCCCCAAAATTTTCTATATTTTATTTATTTTTAAGCAAAAGTTAATATTTCAAAGTATTATCACAACTAAAATAACTAAAAGTCTCAATTGATGTATTGAAATAGGAAAAAAATCACTTTTGATCTTGTTAATTTAAAAAAATTTAAAAAATACTTTTCGTCATTTAGTTAATTATTTTATAAATTCTGGTTTTAAGAGATATAGAATTTGCGAAAAAAAATACTTAATAACTAAATATTTTGAATCGAGGTCAAATTGTACCAACTTTCAATGTTCCTGATTTGCGACTTTCAATGCAATAATAAGTTATTAAGGACATATGAAACATGTCTTATCTCTGGGAATATGTGTTAACACAAAATATAGCTAAGACTAAGTTATGCTCATTTTAGTGTATTTTTAAGACAATAAATATTGAAATCAATTTTAAAAATTCGTCTTTAATTCCATAAATTTTTTTATTTGATTTTATGAATAATTCATTCACTGAATTCTCTTTTTAAAATATCAGTGCATTTCAATTGGCATCCAAACAAGTAATGGATTTTTAAGTTTTCTCATCGATTCAAAGTTAAAACTATATTACTATTTCATTACTATTTCATAGGTTACACTTTTTTTCTAAAATTTAATCCAATCTTACAAAGAATTTAATACCTATTTTTAGCACATTTTTTATGATATATTGGAGAATAAAACGAGAAAATAAGTCGAAACTCAATGCAAATGTCTAAGGTATGACTCCAAGCCATGAATCCAATAATAGATTATAATAGTGTAAACATATTTGAAAATATATGTTTCCATCGATTAATTACTTAATTTAATTATTTAATGAAAGTTTTAGCAAAACTTTATTTGAATTGAATTGAATTTATTGTTTAGACTGAAATGTAAGTCAACCAAAGACTGACTTCCAGTACATACAGTTATAGACATTAAATTACAATTAATTACATTTAAACTATTTTATACAAATAAACTTTTGTAAACATCTTTTAAATGATATAAAACTATAAATTGAATTATAATAACTTATAATTATTAAATTATATAAAAAAATAAAACTAAAGCCATTCCTTTTCTAATAATATTAGGACTAATTTTATGAATTGAAATCAATTATTTGGGATAAAAACATGAAATCATCAAAAAGACTGATATAACTGATGACAATCTAATTGAGTGCTCATAAAATTCATTGGAGAGAAACTTAGATTCAAATCTATTTAAATCTCAATTAAAGATGACTTTAGGGTCATTTCAACTTAATATATGATCTAGGTCGAAATTATAATCGATGAACTTTGTGAATAAGGAACCGGACAAAACTGAACAAAGTAATCAATACTAGTTTTGGTTAAATATTCGTGTAATTCTTCTTCCGGACCAATCAAATCAAACAAATATTCTTCTATGCGTTGCTATAATTGTTTTAATTACTAATTTTCTGAATACAAACCAAATGATGATAATTAACATCAATAGAATAGTTGTGTGTGTGTGTGTGTGTGTGTGTGTGTGTGTGTGTGTGAGGGAGAGAGAGAGAGAGAGAGAGAGAGAGAGAGAGAGAGAGAGAGAATGTTGACACAAGTAAAATTAGATTTAATTGATTGACCATGCTACAGATTGGAATTGTTTAATCAAAACAAAATATAAGGTTCAGATTCAATGATTTATTGTCTCTAAAGTAATTCAGATTAGAGTTCCAATTTTTTTGAATTTTTCCAATCCCTTCCCTTCCATTAAGAAAATTGCTCTTAATTTACTGACCCTTCCTTTAAGGATCTTTTAAGGATTAAGTAACGTAAAGGTCCAGCACCGGAAGGAATCAAATAATAGACAAAAAAAATGATTTTTTTTGTTAGTTTAAGTTTAAAACCATTTGAAGTTATTTTAAAATTAATTATTGAAATAATCAGTTATTACTAATTAGCAGCGATAGATTTCTAGGAGAAAATGAGCAAAACATTTTTAAATAATTTCTGAATGCACCAACCAAGTTATTATATTGACCAAAGGCTACTTTCATATAAACCAGTACATTATTTTTACCAAGATAAAACCCTTTTCAATGAGACTTTTTAATAATGACTCATAAATAAATTTCATTGTATGTATCATAAATTTTTTTGATAATAAATACTTTCCTTACTCATTCAAATAATGACATATATTAATAATTTTAATGTACTTGCACAGCTCACATAGTTTACGCACAAAATCTACTAAAATAATCTACTAGAACTCTATCGCTGCTAATTAGTAATTACTTAAATTTGTTTTGTTTTAATTCCATTTTTAATTTTAATAATTATTTGCACTCGTTTTGGATTGTAGCTTGATAATTTCAATGACTATTTAGAATGTTGTAAAAAATTATTTGGATTTTTGTTACAACAAATAAAGAACAGTTTTAACAAAATACAAATAATTTTTACAAAATTTTGAATAGATATTGAAATTATCCAGTTACAATACAAAACGAGTCAACTTTTCAAATAATAATTAATCGACACTTTATACGACTTTTCCAATAAAATAATGGATTTTCTGTTAATTACAAAATTTAACTCAAATATAATCTTTAGTTATAGTTTTTGAAACTTTAATTTTAGTGTTGGAATCCATAAAGAAATTTTGAAGAGACTTTCTAGAAATTTTCTAAGTTATTTTCGAAATATAAGAAATTTTCGAAAACTAACCTGGTGGTTAAAATTAAGGACAGAAAGAGAATTCCTATCACATTTTATTCCAACTTTAGGTTATTGTTTTGGTGTTATTGGAGGTGGTGGGAGGGAATGGGAAGGAACGGGAGGGAGTGAAAATTTTCAGAACGGAAGAGATCGGAAGTGAGAATTATGGCAAATTACCCACCTTGGTTAAAATTAACGGTTTATTTTTGTATATCGTAATTACCAGAAATAGATTTCAAAGGAAAATGAGCATGGTCGAAATTTTTGTCAAATCTAATTTGTCCAAACAATGACCGCATTTTTTTGTAAATGTTAATTTTTTGGGAGTTTGTATCTTCAACTAAGTTTAGTTTTATTAATCGTCATATTTTGGCAGAAAACTGAAAGAAACAAAAATTTCCCTAAATTTTGTTATTTTAAAACATTTTATTTTTGAGAATTTATTGTTTTTTTGACGATTTTTCATCACTACTACTAAACTACTAATTAAATGTCAATTTTTCTTAGTTTCAGACAAAAAGTAGAGAAAACTTTCAAATTCACAGAGAATTTTATATTACTTTTTGTATTGAATTCGTTTAAGAAATATATAATTTAAGTTATTTATAGTGAAACGAACACATTTGCAACTTTTGAATTTTCATTCTTAAATACTTTCTTACTTAAATTAATTTCATTTGTTTTACACATTTCTACTATAAATTTGATTCTCATATACACTCGATGATCTAATTAAATACCTGTCTTTTTAACTGACCGATGATATAAACTAAATTTTAAAACCAAAACTATTATAAAAATTCATTTTTGTTATCGTATTAATTAACAGATGTTTACACCATTTATGGTTTGACCACTACTTAATTATATGGGTTCTAATATTTATTGAATAATAGTTTACTTAAATTTATAATAGCTTTTCATTAAATTAAATTACGTGACTTTAATGAAAAACGATTACTAATAACTTATTAGTAATCGTTTATTAATAATTGATTGAGAGATTTGCAATTTGTAAAAGTTATTAATAATAAAAATCTTTAGAATAGGGACCCATTTAGACATTTTTTAGACAATTTCATACGAATACTAATAACGTTATGTGATAAAGACCTAGATCGGACCAAAAATCGTTGATCCGATTCAGTCCGGTCCGACTTTTTAGGAACTCTATCCGGTCCGGTACTGGTCCGGTCCCAACAATTTATAGGTAACGGTCCGGAAATTTTTGATAAACAAAATTTTTTAATATAAATATCACTTAAATTCATTTAATTTTAAATCCGATACAAACTTTAAAAGAATGACTGAAAAATGGATGAAATGAATGATCTGAACTCATTAATAATGAGTCATTAATATTGAATTAAATAACATTTTGCTCTTTATTTTAGTTATATTCAAAATTTTCGGACTTCGAAAGTCAGGTCGGGTCCGGTTAAAGGGTATGGTCCGGTCCGGTCCGATTTGGGTCTCTAATATGTGAGCAACAGGGATGCTCTGGGTCCTCGATGACAGGGGGGTATGGTTCAAAATTTTTCGAAAAGACATGGGGGGTATCCCTAAAAATTTTCACAGGGGGTATAGGGGGGGGGGGGTATTTTCAAAATCGTAAAAAACGCTCTAAATTCACTCCTAGGTAGTTTTTAAGGTGTTTTTCTTCATAAATGCATGTAATACAATCATATTTAAATTAAAGCTTAAAACTAAGAATTATTGACGAAAAATGAATTTTTATAAGTTTTTCACGTACTGTAAGTCTTAGAAATATTGAAGTCAAAAAAAATTTTCGTCTAAAAACTGTAATTTTATCGCTATTATGCCTTTTTATTATGTTTTCTATTGTTTCTATTATTATTATTTACGTCTCTTTTTCTCATTTTTTCGTTGATTTTATTCGTTTTTTCGCTATTTTTTCTTCGACTTTTCTTTTCTCCTTTGGGGGGGGGGGTATCCGACTTTTCGAGACAGGGGGTATTTGGCCTATACCCCCCTGTGAGCATCCCTGGTGAGCAAGTACATAAAACCTATTAAACAAAACAATATAACTTATATTTAAAATTAAAGAAGGATGGCTGTTTCCACCCAACGTGCCAACCGGATTTTTTTTGTTTGCAATCGATAGAGGACATTGAGCTGAACTCAAAAATATAAAAAATTTTAAGAAATGTCCTTAGGTTCACCCGCTAGAAGGCGTCAAAGTATGAATTTTTAACTATGGATTTTTCCCTTATGAGATATGTAATCCCACT
>JAQIXI010001614.1:0-12933 GCA_034700165.1 Galumnidae sp. Gr-Ori-00277 | reverse complement strand
TCTCTCACACACACACACACACACACGCACACACACACACACACACACACTCACTCTCCCCTAAAAGAGATGGTCAAAGCTATTCATTCTTGTGTAAGGTTAAAATGCTTGCTTTGATAGGGACTGAGTAGTGGAGTGAATACCTCGAATGGATATGAGTCTAACTTATAGTAAAGTAGAGCTAATCATTTCAATCATTACTGACAATCGTTGGCACAATTGATCACTCGTTCGCTCTCGTCCTCAACTAAAGCTGTCTCTTCTTTTAGAGGGAATCTATGAAAAGGAGAGACAGCGAAATGGCGAATAGTTTGACCCCTCATCTGTTGAAGCGATGAGATCGCTATCAGCACTGATGTGATGCCATATTCTTGAGAAACATTGCCTTTTGTTGGAGAGAAAAACCAAATTTGTTCGCATAAGCGCTTAGGAAGTAATTCCATTTACATTATGGACTGACATTTCCAGAGCGGTTATTCCAAGCAATAGTAAATGCCATAAATATCTATGCTTTCAAAGAGTCTGTGCCGGAACACAATAGTGTCCAAAAGCCATAAGTTATGGTCGAGAATAAGAAATACTCTATCATTAAGTTCTATATAAGAATATGTCTTTATATACGCTTTTGTTAGACATTATATAACTTTTCTTTTGGTTGTGTTATAACAAAATACTTCGCACTTAATTTCAATGAAAAATCCAAGACTCGACTCAATAATAACCCCCAATATTACGCTTAATAATAGACTTATGCATAAAAACTCACACAAAACTAAAAATGTGTCTCTGCTTTCATTTATTTGAAAATTCATCTAATTTTGTGATTATCACGTTTTCACTGCAAAACCATTTCATATCAATTTAATAGAATTTGAAAACTTTGTATTTAATATCAATTAATTCCTTTAAATTGAATTTTGGAAAATAATTGTTATAAATATTGTCTCAATTTATCGATTAATTCGTTTTATAAAAGAAAATTCAAATTTTATCGCAATTAAAATAGAAAATTGATTTAAGATTTTCAACTTCAGAGCTTCTAATGAAAGGTAGTATTAAAGTCTAAACCAATTAAACTTCTTTTTTAAAAACAAATTTAATAAAAATCAAATTTCTTAGACCATAAGAATATTTATTATACAAAATATAATAAATGTACTTTTGGTCTAAGAAATAAATACAATGAATATTTGGAATAAGTTTATATAATATAAGTTTTTTAGTTTATAACTTATATTATATAAATATAATATTTTGAATCACATTTCAGTTATATTTAACTATAATTATTAATTATTAAATTTAATATATTTTGATATATAATTTGTGATTATTATTAATAATATTTGCAATAATTTTAATTGTTTTTATTATTAGTAAAGAGAAACAACAAAATTATATATAGAATTCTGTTTCACTAAATTTTTAATATGATTGAGAATGTCCTTGCCACTTTAATGATTTTAACTTTATTAGCGCACAAAAATCTAAGCGATAATAATTTAGGATAAAAGTATAGCTAATTATTCACTTTTTTTGTCAAAAAGGAATATAAATTACTATAAATTATTATTTTTTTTTGACAAAAACAAAGTGTAGTCTTAAGTCTAATTATTATATAAAATGCATTTTTTAATCGATTGGATCTAAAAATAATTTGTTTGACAGATGTCGACAATTCTTACAATAATTGCATAACTAATAGATATTTTGAAAGTAAGAAAACCCAGAATTTATACGCATTTCGGTATTGGATTCAAGTGTTATATTAGGCGTTGCAGTCAATGCTTATGAAAAATGTAAAATTTTATGCATTAAGTCGTCTTCAAATGCAATCAAAATTGTTTTGCGCAAATGTATTACACATAAAAAGGCGAGAATCTACAAAAATGTATATAGATCAGTTTTTCCTAAAATTATTATTCTTTATATTCACAATTTATTTGAATAAAACGTCGACTCATTCGTCGTTTTCTATTATCTTTGACTCAGAAAACAAATATAAGGATTTTTTTTAATTAATTTGTCTCTCTTTACAGTCTTTACTCTTTACTCTCTATTCTTTATTCAACCCGTTTAACAAATAGACAGACATCTCTCCATTTGTGTCGATGACAGACATTTACTCACAGAAGTAGAGGACATAATCTGGCAATGATTTGATGAAAGCAACTCATTTGACATTGAATTCAGTCCAACATTTTTAATGAAAAACTCATCGATAATAGCTTTCATTCAATTAAATTAATCGAATAATTGTTTTTATTTTTCTTATAATTTAATGAATGAAATGTCAATTATTTTGATTATTCAGTGAAAAACTTTAAGGATATTATAAAAAAGATAAATATTTTGCAATATTTCATTGAAACTCTTTTATAAATAATTGAATTTTAAAAATAAATTGAAATTTACTTTTAAATAGTGTTCCCCCGCTTTAGCTTTTCTTTGAAAACTATTTTGTATTAAATAGAAAAGTTGATGAACTTTTTCATTGGTAATATTCACTGACAATACAATAGAGAGTATTGTATATATGACACAAAGTCTTTCAAAACTAAAGTAATGATCAATAGTTGAGTCTATCACCAGATATTTCTGTGATGTCCACCAATTGCTTTGAAGGGAAGTATTGGGTGTGACTTCCTTTTTAGAATTAATAGTAGGTATGTATGCGTTCACTAATACTTTCACTTCCGTTAACAACTCAAGCATTTCCAGAAGTGTTCAAAAAAAATATCAAAATGTGAGCAAAACAGTAATACATTACAAGTGGTCGTATCTGAAATGGTTTTACACAATAATTGAGTGCAGGTCTTATTCTTATTACTGTTAACTCATTGAACATTTCACGCAAAATGTGTTCAATTAATTTGTTTGGAAATCTTAAATTTCCCGAAAAGACGCTTTCGTGCAGTCCTTCAAATTACAGTCATTTCTCGATTATAATAAGCATATTATTCATGGTTTGGAGATTACACTCTTTTCAAAAATTGGTCAATTAATGGATCCATTTTAGAATCATTTTTTAAAATCTGAAAAATTTTAATTAATGTTTTCTGAATAAATAATCTTAAAGTCACTAATGAATGAGGATGAAAATTACATGGTAATTTACAAAATCAGTGTAACGTTACCGTAAATTTGGTAATTTTAGATAAATTTTAAATATATAATTTATCAAGTTATTTAAATTACATAGAATAAAATAAACTTAAATATATATTAATTAATAAGAATCAGAATCTATAATAAGAAATGGATTACTATAGAAATCAATTAAATTCTTCAAATTCTTTATTTTTAAACTTATAACAGATAAAAAAATTACTAATAAGTGAAAAACTAGCAAAATTTAGATATTTAGGTAAAAATTTAGGTAAAGTTCCCGAGCTGTAAAGTACCAAAATTACTTTGTAATTTTAAGGTAATTTTGTTGTGACTCAACTAACATTCCACTAATGAATGAACTTAACATTAAGTTTGATAAATAACTTTTTTTTAACTTAAAGTCGAATAAAAAGTTCTTAATTAACAAAAGGATTCTCTGAAGAAATAAAAATATCTTTATTAAGTAATGACAAGAATTTTCAAATAATTAGCAAAATTATTAATAACAGTATTCTTGAATTATTAATAAGCTATCCTTAAAAGATTGAAAAATATTTTAGTAAAAAAAAACTAATGTAAATAATAGAAAAATGAGACTGGTAATATTTTACGTTAAATCTATTCTTTGACTTTTGAAGAATAATAGAAAAATTTGAAGAAAAAAACTCCAAACAATTATCTATAAACTCATATAACATATATATATTTCAATAAATTGTTGTATAATTTTGCATATTATTAACAAAATATATTCACTGCCCAAAGAAACACAAGAAATATCCATGTTAAATCCAATTTGTGTTGGACCAAAGGCTCAATTTATATATAATAATATATTGACGTTACATAAAAAAGTAATAAATTCCTTTCAAATAATATATTCAAGGAAATTCTCTATGAAAATAAATGGAGATATTTATGATTAGAAATTCTCATTATTTTCAAAGTCAATGTCAAAAATAATAAAATTTTGAATTTAAGTCAACTTTTTATAACTGTTTTATAATTAGTTAGAAATCAATTCGCATACGAAATGAATTTCATATAAACTAAAATAGTTTTCAATATTATAGCCATTTCTGAGAACTTAAGTCTTAAGTGCTTTCAATCCATTTAATGATTGTATTTAAATGAAAAATAAATTAAATGAAAATTTATTGGAAATAATTATTTTTTGTCCCTTGATCAATTTAGTCAGTGATTTATATTATCAATAAAAGAGAAATTTATTATTAGTCCTAAAAATAAGTTAAATTTGAAGAAATTATTGGATTCCGTTATAGAACTCCTAAACGGAGATAAACTGTTGTTAAGTAATGTTATCACGAATTGAAAGTCCAGGTGTTTAGCAGTGTTTGGCAAAAGTTGTGTTCATTGGACTAATTGTTTCCATCGCTTCAATGAATAGCATTTCATTACTTATATATAGCTTTCGATTGCGTTTTCGGTGTTTAACTCATATCTAAATCGTTTGATATTTTCAAAGCATCAGAAAAGTGGCCAAAAAGTGGGTCATTAAATAATTAAACATAACTCCAGTGTTTTTGACTCTAGAATTGAGGCAGAATTGAGGCATTGCCTATTGATTGCAGACCACTATTAATCTCTACAAAAGAGTCTTCAATAGTAGTATAATAATAGTGGACGACCACATCGTTTATCAGTCGTCCCTTCGCTTATAATAGATTTGCGGTTTTGAACTAAAATTCAGGTTTCCTTTAAAAACGTGTTATAAAAACCATTTTTTCTGCTTTTAATTAATACAACAAATTATTATTAATTGTAGTTTTGTTAGCATTAATTCAATGGAAATATAGAATATTGAATTTCATCAAGGAGAAACTTTTAGTTTCAGGAGAAATTTGAATCCCTGAGCAAAATATGAATTTTTTCAATACATTAATCGATAAAAAGACTTTCAATTTTGAAATATTAAAAAAGGGCTGAATTCAAGGCCAACAAAAATGAATTGACCGGAAATTCATTTCTTTATAGAAAAGAATGCTTAGGGAGTAGTCGATAGAGCGGTGGAAATGCACTCAATTCTCACTCTTGAGTAAAGTGTTTGAAATCACAGTTCAAATCATTTAATACTTCACAAACGGGTTATATAATAAGGAATGAAAGAGTGATTCAATTCATAAATTTATATAAAACTTGAAACCAACGGATTATTATCGAAAACTATTGAATGTTTGCAACGGTTTTGGTTTTGATTTTTATTTCCGCCAAAACACAAGTCGTAAAAGTAGTGAATATTTCCTATTGAATAAGAAATGTCTTTTATGGCACTCTTTCCAAATGTTTTCACTCTTTGCTATTGTGGGCTAATTGCGACCGAGACCTTGGAGAGAGTGCTCTACCCTTTCCCTAAAAATTTAAAAATGAGGGTCAGGCTTATGAGAGGTGAGGCAGAGCTGAGGGCTGACAAACGTTGTGATGTGCATAATGTCGACCCAGTTTTAGTGTTACCGCACTTTTATATCAAACCAATTATGACAACTGCGAACTCGAAACAGATGCGGAGCACTGGCACAACACTGGCATTACAGATGCCATAGCATTAGGAAAGCTCTGAGCCGAGAACGGCATTAGAGCAATGAAAGCCAGACAGCACTTCCTCCACAACCCTGTAGTGCAAACATAACGTTCACTTTCATTTTGGACCACATTATCGGTGAGCAAACCTACAAAATATATATAGAATACATATAATCGAAAGCACAGCACATATTGCAATCGAGGACCCTATCTATTCGACACTCACATCAAATCATTTTCGTTCTCAGGCTCTGACTCTTTCCCCCTTTCACTGACATAACACATAAAGACTGAATCTATGAGACTGTGAGGGGATTCCAATTGATCTGATTGAGAGAGAGAGGTATAACTGAGGTATATTGAGGTAGAGAGAGGAAGAGTGAGGTATAACTGATTCCACTATTGGTCTGTTGGATCCCTTCGTACCAAAAATTTTGATGCTTTTGATGGCCTACAAAAAGTCTAAAAATTTGTGTTCACTTCATTCTTCACTTGATTCCAGCAAATTATATAATACAAGTGCAGTGCAGTCCGATTGGCCTACATTTCAGATCAAACTTTTTTTGGTTCTCACGCTCTTCCAGTTTGTGAGGTAAGGCTCAAAACCAATACTATTACCAGTGATTGGAATTTAGGTGAATTCAAGATTTTTCTCAAACTAACGGTGAATATAATGTGAAATCAAATTCAATCCCTTTCATAGAAGCCGTCCTTTTTTAAAATAAATATATCGATTATGGGATCCCTTTTGCAAATAAAAGTGAATTTAACCCTCGCTTTCATATTTCATATTTTAGCCAAAACTCATGAAAACTTCCTTAGAATCAAAAGTTTAGGTATTAATCAAAAGAGAAATTTATATTTCAGAAAACACTCAATCATTGGATTGACTTTTCACAGCCCTTCTCAGACGTGGATCTTCTAAGTGTAAATACCCATAACCAGGGTTAGTTTTAGTTTAGATTTTTCACAGAATCTGTTTAGTTATTCAGAGTTTATTTTCAATGGATTTAATGAAAACCTCTTATGATTGACATCTCAAATATAATCACTTTTTCCTAAAGACCAGCGGAAAAGGGTTTGAATAAATTCCGTTCCCCACAGAGTTGATCCATATCATTTTCCGCTCAAAAATTATTCAATAATATGTAAAAATTATTCTCTCATATTTATAAACAAGATAAAATCTTCACTCTTGATAAATAACAATTACTAATCACTTGAAAAACATTTGTTTTATTTCTAATTAATTGAATGTTATTCTAATTAATTAAAATATTCATTAATGAATAATTAAATTGTGTCATTCAAGATACTAAATAAATAAATATCCTTGTTCAATGTTCAACACTCAATGCTTAATGTTTAGTATAAAATAATTTCTTTAAATGATTTTCTTATCGATTTCTGGAAACGACTCAATCAACGAATATAATGATTGAAACAATTTATAATAAGAGTCACCGAATCTTTTGCTCATTAATATTAAGTAACCGAATATCTGCACATTTGGATGATTGCTATGACTACACGTTTTCCTAGACTCGAGTCAGAACCGACTTTTAATTCTCTCATTTTTTTCGTTTCTCATTATCTCAAAGTTCTCATTATCTCATACTCTTTGTAGGCATAGATGTCAACTAAAATCAATACACAACTCGTCTGACAATTAAAATCTTTTTCTAAAATTAATTATTTTCTTTTCATTCAGAGTTTAAACAAATTTTTCAGTTGAAATTTAATATTTTCAGTGTTAACTTGCTAATTTCAATTATTCCTTTCAACTTAGAGTTGATTGAATTGTCCTAGAATAGGATGAACCAGCAATTAAATTATGAACATTCATTGTTAGTCTGAATTTATTGCAATGATATGAACTATTGTGGAAAGTGTGCAAACTCTCAATAAATTATCCCTTTATTGCTATTAACTAAAACATTGATCGAGTAATTTGTTTGAATAATATTCATATATTTTACAAATGAATCACTAAATAATAATAATATAATTTTAATTTTCGTTATCGTTATTATCGATACCAATATTTTAGACTTTCGTTGAACTATAGATTATTTTACTTTTAGTTATGAAAAGTAAATATATTTTTATTTTATTCGTATTACGAGATATAAATTATTGCAAAATATTATAATTAAAGTCATAGACTTACAAATTATATTAAATTTGTAATTAAATTAAAAAAATTTAGTTTATTTTACTCATCGCTGATTTCAATCATAAGCATACTTGCTAAAAATAGCAATCTATCTTGGTCACAAAAAAGAAAATAATAACTAAATTAGCTCTTAGTTAAAGTCTGAGTCAAATAATTATTTATGTTCTATCAGTGACTGAATTTATTTGACCTAAACTTAAAGAAATATTACTTAATTGAATGTAAACATGAAGACAAAGGACCGTTAGGTCACCACTACTGAAAACTGGTCTCTAAAAAAAGACTCAAATGACTAGTTTTTGATTTATCTTTTGATTTATTATTTATGGATTCTATTGAAAACAATGGTTTAAATAACTAAATCTCTCATTTTTTTCAATAACTATAAAACAAATGCTTAACATTTAAAAGAAATGTATATTTTTTGGTTTGTTTTCTAAAATGAATTTTCAAACAAACGATTATTTAAAGAAAACAAACATTTTATTAATTAATGAATTCTAATCGTATGTAGACTTAAATAATTGATTATTTTGTGAGACTTCACTTATTTTTAAAAGGTTTTCAGTAAATTTGGATTAAATTATTTTATTAATGACTTTTAGTGACTATTGTCAAGTGACAACTCATATGATGTGCTCATCCTTTTAATGGATGTTAAAAATTTGTTGTTAATAATTTTAAGAAAGCATTTCTTTTGAACTTCTGGTCAAAACTCAAACTATGAGCTCAAATATTCAATTATTAATAATAATTGAAACCCTTTGGCACTGAATGAAGTGACAAATTTGAGCCAATTTTTGTTAAACTGACTCAACTGAAGGCTCTGTCTTTCGGTTTTCGGGATTTCTTTGATTCAATTCTTTTCTCTCAAACAATCACTGATTCAAAGTATAGTTTTGATGACTAAAACCTCGATTATAGCAATAATTATGTAATAGTTAACGGCTTTTATTAATAATTATTAGATTTATTCTATATATTTAGTTATTTATAATTAATATTAAAACTATAATATTTTGCAGTAATAATTTGGTGACAATAAAGACATTTATTGACACACTTTTGGATTGAGTGTTAAAACTATTGTTTTAATGAAGTGGTCAACGATTAGCCAACATTTGATAGAATCGATACCTAATTATGGATTTCAAAATAATCTCTTTTTTGTAATTTCCTCTAATTATAGTCGAAAAGTGAAGCACTAATCAGAGAAATAGTTTTAGGCAATCATTTATAGTATTATTGAAAGTTTTCCAATTATTCACTAATTATATAACACTTTTGTCACATATTTTGATTGATGAAACACATAAGTATGTAGTCATTAGAGTTGATCAGAGGGTTCAAACTCAGAGACGTTCAAAACTTGTTTTCTATTAGAATAAAGAGTTTATGTGTTATTCCAATAAGTAATTGAATCGACACTAAATTTAAATATAAGTCATTTAAAATAAGAATAACAATCATAAATGTAATTGTTTAGACTCTAAACTTTTGAGTGAATCAGATAGCTTAGAACCCCCTTGGCACTATGGTAATTTTAAAAGGCAAGATGAGTCAGAGGAGAAATGAAATGACATTTTCAGTTCGATAAATCAAAATAATTATTTTATTCTTTAGTCGTAATTATAATCTTGAGATTAATTTTGCTTCAAATTAATGAGAATTTTGATTAGAAGATAAAGGGATGTCATAAAGGGATGTCACTGACAGAAAAACTCGAATAATCAATATATTAGAATAGTGGCAGTCCTACAGTCAAGCCTACAGTCAGTCCTTCAGTTCATTATGAAAGTCGGATATCAGTTATCGTTTATTTTAAAGAAAAAATATATTATTAGAGAAGAGATAATACGATTGTTTGACTTCAAAGAGCTTTTAGTATTATATAACACAAAAGTAAAGTAAACTCCATTAACGTTGACTTCCCTTTGCATTTGCCTTCGTTTGCGTTTAATTGCTTACAATTTGTTTTGCATTTTCTCCACTTTTTGTTTTCTTTCCCTCATTTTTTGTTTTAATTTTCATTCTCTCTCTCTCTCTCTCTCTCTCTCTCTCTCTCTCTCTCTCTCTCTCTCTCTCTCTCTCCCTCTCCCTCTCCCAGACATGGACTCAAACTTTCTTATAGTTCAATCAAATAAGAAAATATTCGCCAAAAAATATTTAACGAATGCATTAAAAAAGAAATTTTCAGAATTAGATATCCGTTAGAGAAAAGGGGAAGAGAGAGGAGGAAAGAGTTGTTATGTGCCAATTCATTAAAATTTAGCCTAAATAAGAAACACCACTATTTATAGCTTCTTTAAATACTTTTGACAACTACTGCACACAACTATCTAATTGATAATATCAGCCAAAATCTATGGCAAAAGAAAATAAAAAGTTTTAAAAAAATTTAATGAAATTTATTGCGATTATTAGTGATTAGAGTTAGAGCTAAAGATATTTAGATATTTATATATTCATTGGTTTTAAAATTGAAAACAAAAAACTATTAAAAAAAATGTTTTTCCAAAATATTTTGGTGTTTTAGTAATGATTTTAATCACAGTTTTTGCGAAATCAGTTGTAGAGTGAGTGCCAAAAATATTTTGGATCTGATATCGAGTCCTTTCAAGCCCTACACCAAAATGTTTGCAAACAAATCAATTTTGGGACTAAAAAACCAGAAAAAAACTTAATTCAGAACTCTTTGAACCCAAAAAATCTGATGAAAATATTTTTTAGGCGAAAGAAAATTAATATCAAATGAATTCCTTTGAATTAAAACTGAGTCCAATAATAAAAGAGACGAAAAGTTGGGCCAAATGACACACTTGTGTTAACACAGATTTCAAACTCTAATAAAAAGGCTTTTAATTCAAAAATTTTTATTTCTATAATATTTTTTAAGCAATTTTTTTCTAATTCCGAAGAAATCTTTTCTTATTCTTCTTAAGACAAAAAAAATCTATTTTAAGAAATCTTTATTGAAGTTTAATATTAGAGTATATGAGAGAATGTATGACAGTTTGAGTGACAGTTTTGGCACACCTTTTACCTAACATTTCATAGAAAATTCTAGTGAAAGAAATTATCTGATATTTTGAAGTATTTTTTCAAAACTGTTGTTAAATCAGAGAAAATAACTTTCCTTTTGTTTCATTTGAAAGAAGTTCTGAACTTTTTTTTCACTCAATTTTCTCATTACTATTGAGTTTATAATACAATTCAAACTTTTAATGTGAGAAACATTTATATTAAATGAACGCAAAGTTTCACTCATTTTTTGAGTCGAAATAATTATCAAAATTGAATAAAAACTTATTCTTTGAGAAACAAAAAACATTTAATAAAAAAATATATAAAAGAATTTTTATTGAATATAAAATACACTTTCATTTGAAAAGTGCAGAAAAAGTCACTTTCAGTTTACTTTTCGCATAAATATTTTGTTTTGGAAATTAGACGTAACATAAAAATCATAAATGAATTTAAACGAAAAAAAAGCTTTTTTATGTCAAACACTGTCAGAAGACATGAGATTTTTTCTCCAGAGTTGCAAATATTTATGAGAAAAATCATTATTCACTCATCTCTTGTGGTTTTCTAGAAAACTAGTGTTGACTCGAGTTTAAGAGATAATAAATTCTCTTCTGTTTGATTAGCAGAGATGTCAAACATTGGCAAAGGACTGAACCCGCAGACAGACATTCAAGCCCAGGGTTGACAGTAAAGACGAAAAGCACGATATCCATCATTATAGCCATGAATATGCGTTTGAAAAGACTTCTTTCAGACATTTGTTTATATCAATTGGAAAACAAATTAATTATTTGTGAAAAAAAACACTAAATAATGATGAATACGATATGAATACAACTCTGGTAAAGCCATAACTCAGTGATAGGCCAAAAGTTATGAAACACAAGAAATTTGTTTTCTCTAAAAATTTATACAAATATTGCTTTGAAGACATGATTTCATCAAAAAAATCGATGGAAAAAATTCTAGTAATCAGTAAAAAAAAAAGAGTATCTGAAAATGTTTGCAAGAATATTAAAGTAATAAATCTCTTGGTCTTAATATTAGGCGTCGAACCGATAAATTTCACTGAAAGTCATTCATGAAAATGACTCTTATATTAAAACAAGTAGTGATTTCAGCATAAAATCAAATATTCAAACATTAAAAATAAGCAAAAAATATATTTATCACGAAAATAGTAAAACAAAATTATTGACATTTCGATACTTATAATTGCGATACCAGTCATAGACTAAAAGAGATATAACTGAAAGATAGAGAGAGAAAAAACAACAAAAAAGTTAATCAAAAATGAAAGAAAAGCTCAGATATACAGTAGAAGCAAATAAAGAGAGGAAAAGATCTGAATTAACAAAAAAAAAAATAACGAGAGAAGAGTTCAAAGAACTGCCTCTCGTTGTAATTGATTTAGTATTTGAGTCCAGAGTTATATTAAAGGCGTTTTTCAGTTCACTCTCTGTTTAATCAATAATTGATTGCGATTAAAGACCAGAATTAGTGAATTAAAAAACTTAATATATATTAGAAATAAGAGCACCGATTGATTGAAAAAACAGAATTCACTACAAAACAAAAAAAGAGTTGAACTGAATTTCGATCCAAATCGGGAGTAATTCAATCTAAAGCTCACGAAAAAAGGGACTAAAAAAGGGTAACTTAAAAAAGATATGAAACATAAAAATTCGATTTCGCTCTTAAACTGTACTAATTCATGATTTCTTGACGATTAGTATCCTTTGTTCCGTCAATTGTCTAATTGTTGATCAGAAAAAAAGAGAACTCAAAACAAAGAGCAATGAAAATGATTTTTATAACAAATGATTAGAGAAATGGTTAATAAGAAAAGATATAAATATATCGTCGAAACAAGAATTAAATTCCAAACAAATATCTATTTATATGTTTATTGCATTCTATCGTTAAGTAAACCCTTTTTTATATATATCGAGAACAGTTCAATAATCGCTGAAAATGTTTTCATCGGAGATAACAATAATAAAAAAATATATTAAAATAAATATTTCATACAAACCTTCCAATCATTTATAAATAAACTGCAGATATTTGTCGATAAA
>JAQIXI010001613.1:0-12935 GCA_034700165.1 Galumnidae sp. Gr-Ori-00277 | reverse complement strand
AGTTAATCTTTTATAATAAAACTTCTTTTATTTAATCACAAAATGTGTGAATTATTAAACCTGTGCCATCCCGTCCATAACAATATTCAGTAAAATTATAAATGATGATAAAGTTCTCATTTTGGACAATTTTTAAAATTGAATCATGCATACTTTAAATATTTTATTAGTTTTTAAAAAACCACTTAAATTATTTGACTTTAAATAACCAAAACCTAAATATATTGAGTGCTTTTTGATATTCCTGTGAACACAGATTTAAAACTAAACTATTCGTGAAAAGTGAGTAATTGTTTAATTCTAAATATATTGGAAAAAAGGATTAATTGCTTCCGAATTGATTTAAACAAATTTAAAGTAAATATAATGATTGTGTCCTTTTATATATTGATTATTACCAAGTACAATTTTAAAATAAAATAAACTTTGATACATTTAAAATAGGAAATTGTTTAGTATTAATAAATTTAACCCCTCTTTTATGAGACTAAATTTGAGAAAAATTTGGTGTCGAATATAATGAAAAATGAGATAAGTTTTTACTTTTTTCTTTGGAAACACTTATTATCTAAAAATTTATTTATTAATTCAAATGAATTTTTTATTTCGAAAGCAATTATAACTTTATTTTATTAGTATTAAGAAATGGCTACAGTTTTGTGACATCAAATTAATTAATTCTTTAATAAATTCATTTGACTTCATTTTAAAGTCAAATTAGTGAACATTAAAAATATTGTCCTCTCATTTAAAAATAACTCAAACTAAGCATAATATCCTTAACAATACTAACTCTTTATAATTTTTGTGGTATTTTTTGAAAATTTTGTTTTTCAATACTTTGTTATTAAGACTCAATTTTTATGACTCTTTTTTTCTTTTAAAATTATTTTGAGATCATTTTTCCCATAATTTTTTTACTAATAATTGTTTAAAACTAATTTAAAATAAATTTGAGCCAAAATATCAAATTTAATTTAAAGAAAAAATAAGACCCAAAAGTGTTTTCATTTCGTCATTTTATTATTTTTTCTAAACATTAGAAGTCTATACAAAAGATACCATTATTTTTGTGATGAAATCATTTTATTCGATCATTTAATAAATTAGACCAGAAATGGTTAATAACGGGATTCCATCTAAAGCTGAAAATTAATAAAATTGCCTTAAATTTGGAATTCTTTGGCAGTCATTGGATTAGTCTTACAAAAGAAGTGTTAATAGAGTGAAGTCAACAATAAAGTGAATTAAAGTGAAATAAAGAAAACTATCGATTTTGGATTGTATTGAAAATTTCCGTTTAAATTGAATCTGAGTTTTATTTGATTGCTTGATTAAATGATAATGACCTGTTAAAAAGGTAATTCTCAAGAATGGCTATTATTAAGAATAATATTGATATAAAGGCTTTAGATTTTGTTGAATGAGTTAATGTCGTGAGAAAAATGCTGTCCCTCACGATATAATGATATGTCGTTAGATATTATTATAAGCACATTTCCAGGGCAGATGACCTTCTACATTTTTTATTCATGTATTAGTGGTTGTAGTGTAATGTGTGTTCTGTGAGATGATTATGAAAAATAGTACTAAATATTAAATATTTTATGTATTTTAATATTCGACTAAAAATATGTTTTTCTAAAGAATGCTTTGAATTAAAATAATTGATTAGTTTATGGAATAAAAGAAAAGGTATTTATGTCTGTATTTCAAGTGATTCCAAAATTGATTTATTTTTAATGAGAAGAATATATAACTAACTATAGACTAACTGTCTTTTAGTGACATAAGAGTCAGTCTTATGGCACACAAAAGCGAAATATCGATTGGAATTTCTACTAAAAACTTAAGTCATGGCGAATGAATTATAGGGGTATGACTTAGGTTTGATTCTGTGTTCATGTTTTATATTCACTATTCATTCTTGAATAGAGACTAAGAATAAGAAACGGCGCACAGCCTATCATCGATTGCAATGTATGTACGCATTCGGAATACACTATCATTGCTATCATTGCTGTGTATTTACTAGACTTCCGGAATAGACATCGTATTGTCAGTCGACTAAAAATATACAATAGATTATGAGCTATACTCTCACTCTCACTCTTGTCTCTCATATTTGTGGCAAAACTACTGAAGCCATACTTTTACTCCAATGCTTTGCCTCTCAACTCGTCTTTAATTATTAATAATTAAATGAAATATTATATATAAGAGACTAAAATCTCAAACATTAAACGGTATTTCATTTGAATTCATTTGAAATTTTAGGTCATTTTTTAGAAATTCTTGTTCTCAATCTTTAAAAATTTGTAACATTTTTTAATTCATTGAATTTAAAGATATAAAAGATATTTAAAAGAAAAGTTAAAATCAGGGATAGCGAACAGGTATTCCAGGATACCTCCTAAGAGAGCAAAATTGGAAAATACCCCCTGGGGACTTTGAGACCTTAACATTAGCGTCTATGGATAAGCACTTGGTCTATCGAGGGTTTTTTGGCTCAGGAAAGGGTATTTTGCCAAATACCCCCCTCAGGATCAAGACCATTCGCCATCCCTGGTTAAAATCAATAGCTCTGAATAATTCTTATCTCTCTAAATATTGGAAAATATTGCAAGATTTTCCAATATATACACATATAATGAACCACTTGTTCATAAGTTATCCTTACAGTGGTGAGCACTGAGTACTTTGAACTCGAAACTAATTGTATTCGTTTACTCATCTCGACTGCAATCAAACATTTATTGGCTTTGAATTCAATCGATTGCATAACAATTGTTATTTGAAAAGTTTTCGACGATTTTTCTGAAGTAAAGTAATGATGAATTGCATCCAAACACTCGAACAAATAAATATCATATTATATGCATTATATATATATATATATTATTTCTCATATATTCTATTTGATAGACTATATCTTTTTCTTATTATATATTTATAGGTTTTTATTCCTTTTGGTCTCTAATATTAAAAATTCAATTCTCATCACAAATAGAAATAAAATGTTTACCCTTTTATAAATTGATAGCAGTTTTCAATTTGGCTCTAATTTCTTGCGAACATAAATTGATTTCAATATAATTTTGTTGAGACGTTTCCTTCAGTTTAGTTTCCAATATTATCGGAAAGTATTGTTTCAAAAGTGAAATGAATTCATTCATTGAATTTATTTATTTAAATCCTTTAATTGAATTATTCATATCGTGTTATGAATTCTTATCAAAACATTTGATTTGATAATAAATTCAATTTCTCACTGAAAACAGCAATAAATTCAATTTTGTTTAGTGACATCGAATTGGCTCAACTTGTTAATAGTAGTCTAGCTCCTTTAAAATGGGCAAAACTTATTTGATAGAATTTTTTGTTCGTTATTTTTATTATTTCTATTATATTATTGTTATTTTCTTTTTGCAACTCTACTCTAATAACGTTTTGTTTTATAAAAATGTTTTCCACATATTATTGTTTTCAGTATTTCTTTTGAAGGAAAGTCTACTTTTGATAATATTTTTATTGGATTTGTTTGAAAATTAGAGCAAAAGAGAGACAGAAATCTAATATTTTTTAACTGAATTACATTCAATTATTTTGATTTTTCATTGAACTCAAAGAATGAATGAAATAATTAAATATAAAATGGAGTAATTACTTCATGTCTAAGACTTAGTGAGTGAGTTGTGGCAGATATTATTGAAAACAAAGCCAATTCCCAAATTGAATGTTTTGCAGTCCTTTTTTGTTGTCGTATCGGTTCTCTAATAGTATTGAGCTTTTAGTCTGTCATCTCATCAAAAAAGTTTGAACTGAGAGAAGATAGAGTGTATGTAAAGCACATACAACACATCCCAACAACTACTCCAACAAGTAATGTATGTGATGTCAAAAAATGTTATACATATTGAAGGCTATCATACAATGCAAACATAATAGGATCGTATATTTTGATGCCTTTCCTTCTAAAAGTTAGAACTTAAATATTTATCAAGATAAAAAACACAATCCATTGAATACAGGAATTAGAGCACTAATTAAAGTCGAGGAAAACAAGAGTTTAAATAATCCAAGAATAGAAAAGATGTTCTAAGAAAAACAGTACCAGAAATAAAAACACACCAAAAGACGAACTTTTTGTTTATACAAAAACAGTAATTCTTTGCAATACTTTATATTAAATTAATTGATTTAATGTATTCTCCATTATTTATGACTTTCTAATGGTTGATGAAAATGAAGAGTTGTGTTAAAGGATGTGTGACTGACATAATTAATGCATTTTCACACAATAACATCAAAATTAGATGAAAAGATAAATTAAATGATAAGATAATAATAACCCAAACTTTATATTCTTTTATTATTATTAGGAGTGAAATATTTAAACCTTTATTATACTAAAAGGTGTTGTCATTTATGCAATGGATTTCAAAATTAAGAATTCATACTATGATTTATTTGAGTAAAGAAAAAAAATTCAGGATATTATATTCGATAAGCATGTTACTTTTATAAAAAATACATTTCAATATCTAATCGATTACCCTTTGATGTATTATTCCTTGATTAGTCTTAACTTATTGCTGTTCACCCATTACATCAAATGACTCCTCTCTCATCGGATCTCTTGCTTTACGGCTTAGAGAGTGGACTCAATTGAGTTCTTTCGCTTTTGAAGTCTACAGAATCGTAATCGAAACAAATATTTAAAAAAAGTGAAACTGTCGGCCATCAAACTTTTGTCAATTTAATATTTCTTATTCATTCAGTATACAAAAAAAGAGGTAGTACATGTTTAATCTGGGTCGATTTATAACTCTCTTTTTTGTTATAAATCAATATAAAAGGGAATAGAAATCAATTTGAAAAATGGAAATAAACCACTGAAACAACAAATCGATTTTCATCCCTTCAAACATAAGATTTTTATTTTTTTTATCTTGTTAAGTTATGTTATCTTTTGATATTCGTTAATCAAACAAATGGTTCTTTTAATGATGAGCAGAATTATATACTTGAAAGAAATAAACTTGCATGTATATTGATTTTCAAGTCTTTTGAAAAACGCAATAAAATCAAAAAAAAGTTTTGTATTTTGTTATATAAAAACTTCACTAAAAGTGTTTAGTTATCTCTTTATCACAAAATCATTTCTTCGATTATTTCTTTGTATTAATAATTGTTTAATAATTATTTCTTATTCAATAAATATTTTTTTATTACAATCTAAATAAGTCTCAAAAAATTGTTAAAATAAATGAATAAATTTTGGAGTTTTGTATTTCATTGAAAACAATCAAGGTATTTTATATTAATGACTCATTAACGATACATTCAGTTACTCAAACATCATATTAAGTTATTCGTCATTTTCCCAAATTATAGTAATTACTGTTAATTCAATACAAAAGCATTTTTGCAATACTTTTCAATTGATTTCAGTTCTGTTCTAAATCTCATGGAATACAATATAAACCACTTTCTGTTTAAATGTGTTTCCATTAAAATGCGTTAATTTTGAAAAATTAGTTCCGTAAGAATTGTCAATATTGATTGACCACTGAGTCTATCCTTGGTCAATTACAAGCAAATAATGATTTAAGGTTTTGTTATAAAATGTAATTTAAATTTTATAAAAAAAATTATTTTATTCATCCAATGAATGTCATTATTAGAATCGTTGTAAAATTAATTGATAAACTTGCAAATGTTGCAAAAATGAAAATATAAAGTTAATAGATTAAAAAAGAGATTAAATGATTGTGACCTCAATTCTTTTATTTGTTGTTTGGATAAAACAATAAAATGAGTGAAACTCTTTTAGTCCATTATTTAGTGAATCTGAGTCTTCACTAATAATTGAAAGGAATTCAATTGATTTATAGTGATTTTCAGAAGTAGTGAGAAGTTGAGGTCATCCATCAGTGTTGAGCAGTTAGTATAGTGTAGTTTATGCAAGAATTTGCGGCCATTGATAATTCACTTGACCTAATCGAGTAAAACTCGAGTAAATACTATTTTATACGACAACACATGTGTTCATTGATAGGTTAGAATATGATTGGCGTTTATTATGAATAGAAAGACCTAAAAAAGCGAAAGCAATGCGATTAAGTGAAAGTGAGATATATCTGGAACTGAGTTAATGCCTGTTGGCATAGTTAGAGCCCGTCTTTGTTGTGTATCGTTAGCCCCAATGATACAACACTATCACAAATGAATGCAAGTATCGAATCAATTGCTTATACTATTCTCTGTAAATAAGATTTCGTTTATTATTAGCCCCCATATCAATGTTTGGTCACTTTTGCTGACTTCCAATTAATGAGAACTTCCAATCAATTTTCAATTTGTCTTTTATCAGTCATTCCCTGTTCTCTTCCAATTGAGTCCAACCAGAAATACAAATAACGAGTTATTGATTTCACAAACAAATTATTAGATATCAATCAATCAAACAGTTATTAACACTCGCTTTCACTTAACATTTTATGTGAAAAATATTTCACAAAATTCAAAGTCTGACAACTCTTTAATTAAACTTCATTTTCAAAGAACTTATATTTTTTATTATTATATAAAGTTTTATATAAAAAGTTCTATTTTTGATGACTTTTGTCTTATTTGTAAAGTTCTTGACTTTCAGTTATTTATAGCCTCATAAGAATGAAATCAATAAATTTGATCGTTTGATAGTTTACTTATCCATCAAATATGATAGAATAACCAAGTTATTACACTTCTTTGAAAATTATCAAATCTTATAAACAGTCGTTTTGTTGCTTACAATACAATACCCTTAGTTCTTATAGCAGTTCTTATGTTAAGATTGAGCCCATCCCTATCGCTCTCAATTTAAAATATTACTAATTTTATTTAATGTAAACAATAATCAGAACCATTTTTTGAGTTAACACATTAGGGTGCATGGACAAATTTGTACAAATTATAATTAAAAAATAATAATTATGTCGTTAGAAATATAAACCTTTTGATACAATTTAAAGTTATTTCAATATTCATTTTTTTTATTTTGCCTATAAATTTGGAGTATTACTATTATTATTGTTGTCTAACTCTTAAAAAGATGGAGAGAGAGAGAGAGAGAGAGAGAGAGAGAGAGAGAGAGATTTGTAATGTATTTATTGAAATTAAGTAAATTTGAGTTTTTTATTAGTGATTAAAAGTGACAAAACTAATGAAATGAAAGTTATTGTGATGTCTTTCCTCCAAATTTAATTCAATCAATGAGTCCATAAAATTCTCAGACATTACCAACAATTCAATTGTGTCTACAAATTATTCATTGCAATAGAAATAAAGTCTTTTAATTCTTTATAGTTTCAGAAATTTTCAGTGAATTCAAAATTTTGTGACAAATGAGAGAAAAACCATTTATTAGTATTAGAGTCAGGTTTGGATTAGAGACAAATTTTAGAGTTAACGCCATTTTTGTGTTCACTAAATAGAGATCCAGAATATCAGTTGAATCAGAGATTTGAAAATTTTTTTCTCAAAAATAATTTCGATAAAACCCTTTGAGAAACGTTGCGATCATTTTTCATTCTGAGTCACACAATCTTTAATACTATTCATTATATAATGAAAAGTTCGCCGAATTATCTTCTTTTTAATACTCTGAAGATTTTTATAATAGATAATTATTAGACTAAAAATTTTTCTTGGCCAAAAATCTAATTAATTATTTAGATACTAGGTCGATTTTGAATCGAATTTCTTCTAAACAAAATTCAAATATAATAATAATTTATTATAGAATACAAATTAACATTTATTAGTGGATAACTGCAAACAAAAGTCAAATAATTATCTGTTGTTAACAAAGACTCGTTTAGTCTTCTTTTCACTTGAATTATGGCGTCTTCTTTGTTGTGATGGCCATCATTTGTATGAGTAATTCGAGCCATTTCTTAATCTTATAAATTAATTGACATCATTTGTAACTTTCTTTAAATTGAATTAAACCGAAGGACACACTTCTTATAATCGAAGTCAAAATTCTTACATTTTAATTAAGTGTTTTGATTATACCAAGAGCATATTCAAAAATACTTTATAATTAATCAAATTATAAATTAATTCAATAAAATTTCTTTTATATATTTAATTATTATATATCAATTAAAAAGATTTATTCTTGAACAATTATTATTCTGATGATAACAGTGGTTCTGGTTATCCCTAGATTTGAATTTAGATAAAACTTTAAAAGGATTTTTTATTCGGATTTTGTTTTGCCATAAAAATAGTCGTCACAACTATTATTATTATGTAATGTAAACATTTCAAAGAAATTCTTTAAAATTTATTTAAATAAAAGCCATAATTCAGTGAAAGCCAACAGAAAAGAGAAATGAAGAATAAAAAATATATTTTCCATACTAGTTAAGAATGTTTATCTTGGATAATTATTTGTTTTTATTGTTAGATAAAAGATTTTAAAGATTTAGAATTTAAAGACTTCGCATCAGATCTTAAATTAGTCTTTTAGAGTCATCACAAGTCAGTAATAATAATAATAAAAATATTCTCCAAAATCATTGGCTTAAGAAAACTAAAGACAGAAATAATTCTCTAAACAAAACATAACAAAAGATAATACTATTAGTAATAGTATTGCATAATATTTTCAATTTGTTTAATGATTCGGCACTTTTCACATAAATAATGAATTTATTGTTAAATTGTTTTCATTTTAAGTGAAATTCATTTAAAAGATTGCTTTTGATTTTTATACAAAAAAAAACAACTTTTAATAAATTAGTTGTCTTTAATTGAATACCAATAAAATGATTTAACTGAGACTTTTTAAACTAACATTTATCATAGATTAGACATGTGATCTTGATAATACTTGTTCAGTGAAATTTGTGGTTCAATTTAGTGACATTTGATTCAGATTTTCATTTATTAATTCAAGTGATCTAAAGATATATATGAAAAGCACTCATTAAATATAATTATTATGTTATTATGTCTCACAATTAATACTAACATTTTATGAATTCATTCAGATTTTCAATAATTTTATGTTCAACGGATGCCTCAATTATAAAACTTAATGGTTTAGTTTGAAAATGGCTCACAAATGGTGTTCATTCTATGTTCATATAATTGGATGAATGGCTAAACTATTTGCTTAAAAACGTTATAACTTGTAATAACTGATGAATAAATGTTTCCAAAATTATTTCAATAATTGAATCATTTGGAAGTCCTCACAAAAATTGATAGTTTAAATATCTTTTAGTTTTAATTTCATTCATATAATAGTTTAGAAATTATTCTTAATTTAGAAATTTTCAGTAAAAAAGTTATTCAAATCCATTAATTATTAAAGAAATTCACAAATGTTTGAACAAAGTTTAAATAAAATGCTTTCAAAATATTTGTAGACAAAAATCGATAAAATATTTAATCCTCTGTTTCTCTATTCTTGCTCTGAATTGGAGCCAAACATTATATCTAAAAAGAGAGAATCCATTATCGAATTCATTTATGAAAACCATTAGATTTTCCTCTGATTTTCGCCATTATTTTCAAATAAAAGCAAAGAAAAGATTAAAATTAATTATTAGGAAATAGTTTTCTAAACTTAAAGAATAATAATTCTCTAAACATTTGAAAGTGAATACATTTTCGTAAATAATGACTGAAATGCAATTCTCTGAGGATAACGAAAATGAATGAAATTAAATCCTATTCTGAGTCAACCCTTTTTTTCAATATATAAATTGTTTTGTCGTGTGATTTGTATCTGAGATGTTTACTAATGATTATAGTGTTCTTGATTCGAGTCCAGTCAAAAATACAAAATAGGGATCACATTCTGACACAAAAACCATTTAAGTAGTCATTCGCTCCATTCGTTCGATAAGTTAAGAATTAACCAGGAAATATTCTGTGCCCAATCACACAATTTCATAAAAAGTTTTATGTTTAAACATTAAGAATGTTAAACATTTTGTTCGGATTATTTAATTTAAGTGAACTAGGGTAATTTTTTTTATAAATGATAATTAATTTCAATAATAGCTATGACTTAATTTATTTTCATATCCATTTAATTTAGCATTTATCAACAAAATAATCTTGCTTATCTTAGGGTAATTCATATTCTTATGAAAATTTAAGTTTCAAAATGTCCTTAATTAAACATTTCATATTACTTATTCACATTAATCTCTAGCATATCATCTTGCTCAAATTTAAGAATTTAACCATTCTATTATTTTTTATGAAATCCTGTGATTCTAAACATAATATTCCTTGGTAAGTCACAAAAAGTTTCCTATCTTTGATGTCAAAATGCACTCAACTTTGGCCGCAAACTCTACTTTTAATATATACTTTATAAAAGAGATGTTGTTTGAGCCACAGGGGGTCAAACATTTTGTTATACTTGCTCAATGCACTGACCAAAAATATGCATTGATCATGGTCTATTTCCAAATAAGTTATTACATTATTCTATCAAAATAGAACCCCTTTTCCGAGTTTTTTTGTTTCGGTTTGTTTACATTAAGTTATCAAAAGAAAAGTTCATTATATAATTTATATGTAAATATAATAACTATTTTGTTAATAAATATATTCCCTATTCATTCAAATAAGGACATATATAAATAGGCGTTATGTGCTTGCTCGTCTCTTATAGGATACGCACAAATTTTGTCTAAAAGTGTTTCCAAACATCACTGGTTTATATCATAGCCTACACTAAATTTTTATTATTAATACATTGATTACGATGTGTACAACACTTATGTCTAAACCATTAGATTCGTTGGTTTTAATACATGATATATTCCTGGGATAATTCCACTCACCTTTAATTCAGAGCTTTTATATGATCGCAGAAAGTTTTTACTGAAATTTATTGGAAATAATTTAATTTGAATTTAGTTTAGGTTTGAAAATAAATCTGATTTGAATCAGTTTTAGCTATAAATTGGAGATTCTATTCGTGAGCCATAGATATGATGAAATCCACTGAATTGGAGTGTCGTTCGTATGGCGTTCGCATTGGATTACATTCAGTTCATTTCACAAACTGTTGTATTGAATACAAGATATTGAGTTAAACTCAAAAGAATAATCGAATTCACTTTCACTTCATTTTATTCCTTTCCTTTACTTTGGAGTCGGTTTTGAAAAAAAAAACTCTTCACTGTTTGACTCATTTTAGTTATGACTCCTTTCGTTACTTAAAGGCTACCATTAAATCAAATCATTGCTTCACTATTTAGAGTAAGAGATAAAGTATTTGATTTAACACAAAATTTGTTTTGTTAATGACTTAAGACATTTACTTTCAGTTCTTGTAATCATTTCTTTTGAAAAATTCATTAAAACTTTAGATTTAATTCATTTGAATGGAGGAATGTCTGCTTCGAGTAAAGCACTCCTTTTAGAGTACATTTTATGTCTGCAAACCTAATAATTTGATTTAATGAGTATTTTTTAGCGAAAATTTTTGTTTTCACTTCAAATCTATTGAAAATGTTGTCGACTCATCAAATCGTTATTTACGTCTAACTCTCAAAAGTCAGAGTCGGCTAAAGAGGACTCAAATCAAAATTCAATCGAAAGACGAAACACTGAAAAACCTAACTCTTAGTATCAACACATCAGTATAGCACCACTACCACTAAGAGCACCACTAATAGTACCAAGAGTAGACCATTTTTTTTCAGATCAAGTTTTCAAAATTCACTTTTTTGGTCAATATTTTCAATTTATTTCTTACTTTAAGTGAAGAAATTTTCCAAAAAATCTATACTTTGAGTCAAAATAATTGAAAATTTTCTGTAAATATTGATTTCAATGATATGTGAATAATATTTTGAAATAAAATAAAAAATAAGTAAAATAGAAGTAAATTTGAATTCTTGGCCAATTCACAAAATAACATTTTTCAAATATTTTTCAAATTAAGCAAAATTTTTAGAAAAATTTATTAAATTCTTTTTTAGTGAAAAATTCCTAAAATCAAAATTATTTAAAATGAATTTCAATTAAAACTTTAATTTTTATTTAATTATTTATTTTTTATATAGAAATGTCTAACATTTTTACAAATTTAATAAACATTTCTGAAAGGTTTAACTCTCAGAATAAACACTTCTTAAACACTGCATACGAAGAGTTAATCTGATTTGCGATAAAATTTATTTAAAAAATTACAAAAAATGATGCCTCAGAGTAGTGTCGTTAATTTGCCTTTTTTTAAATGAGTATTTCTGAGACCTAAAACACTGTTAGACTACATTTTACTGTATTTGCAAAACTATAGCCTATTGTAGAGGACATCCAAATGAATGACTTTTAATTTTCTTCGATTCAAATCTAGTTTTTATTTTTAATGCTTTTTTTATTTCTAAAATTAATGGTTTTTAATGAGTCCATTGCTTTTGGCAATAGTTTCCAGGGCTTCCGAATTAATTAACTCAGTTTTTCTGTTAAACAATTTTTTAATTAACTTACGATATCTCACAAACAAAACGGGGATAAGAAATAAAAATAGTTTTAATCCAAAGGCATCACTAAATTAATTACTCGTTTAATTATTCCCTGAATTTTCAATAAAAGTTTGTTCTAAGAGCCAATTGCAATGAATGAAGCAAGGATGTCTAACCTAGAATTGAACACTTAATTCATATAAAATGCATTTATAGGCCATTTGTTTGAAAAGTTTGAAAAGTCTCAAAGAATAGTCTCAAAATTATATCTTATCAGCATTTTATGTATTTTTAATCGCTTTTTATTAAAAATTTCATCCGTTCTTAGAAACAATAAAAAATAAATTATGTTTTCCTTTAAAAATAAACTTCCAAACGAATTAGAGAATACCTTTATGAAATCTCTCTCTCTCTCTCTCTCTCTCTCTCTCTCTCTCTCTC
>JAQIXI010001612.1:0-12940 GCA_034700165.1 Galumnidae sp. Gr-Ori-00277 | reverse complement strand
CGAGTTAGCCGATGATCACGAAGTCGATCAAGAGGAAATAGAAGTTATAGAGATTCAAGAAGAAACGGAAACAAATCTTACATCAAAATCCTATGAATTGTTTGATGAAATCAATACTTATTCTTCTGGTGCTCAAATTGATGTCGAGTCCCACAACACAAACGCTGAATCAAACTCCGAGACAGATAGTGATAAAGTCCACAAGAAATATCACGACAAGCCGTGGTTAATGATTAAAATGGAAGAGTATTATGACAACAATTTATTCACGACCTTTTCGCCAACTTATGTGAGATATCGAGAAATTGAATTTCATATATACAACGCCCAAACTCATTATCGTAATGAAAAGTTGGATTACTTCTTTCCATCGGCGTTAAACTCGGATTCAACCCATTTCTTTCTCGGAAGTCTTGATGGAGTTGTTCGTCGTTTCTCCCCGACTCAACTAAAAAGGTTTGGTCGAGATGTCGTGTTTGAAGGAGGATCTGTGGCTGATATGACCCCAGAATTAAATATGAATAAGTTTTTAATTCTTACGGAAAATAAAGCATGGTCATTTGATGTATTCACTGGAGTTAAAGAAGAAGTCATACCAGACCAATTCAATAATGATTTTCTTCAAATAATAAAAACAAAAATTGGATTCTTTATTGTTTGTCGAGATGGTCAAATATTTGAAATTAATTATAACTCTAATCGCTATGACATTAATTCAATCACTCGTTTGAGTAGTCGAGTGGAAAGCGTTGCCGTCGTGGAAGGAAATCCAATTGGAACGACGGATGGTTTTATGTTAGCCTTTTCTTGTTGTAATAACGTGGCCGTAGCACGAGTTTCGAAACCATCTAACGGGAAATTTGAAGTCCAAATTGTCTATAAATTTAAACTAGGCCTGAACGGTCCTTATAAGATGGTATCTACTAAAACATCTCTTTTTATCACTTCATTAAGTGCTTCTTTTTTACGTAACGAAATCAAAGCCCCACTCCTAGAAATTCCTTGGCTTTCAATATTTAAGAAGCAAATAATCACGAATTGGTATTCATTACCCGGTTATACGGTAATTGACATACATACGGATGGACATAGTTTAGGCATATCTTTACAAGGAGGTCGTTCAGTTATCTTTGACCTGAATTATTGCTATTATATGCAATGTTCTTATATAATACGCACTGAAGGTTCAGCACTACAAATCCGAGTTCAAGGAGAAAACATAGCATTAGCCTGTCTTTGCCCTTCAGTGCTATTAACAAGACATCTTCCAAAAAAGAATGTCGTGTGTCCTAAATGTGTTAAATCAATGAATCATATGATGAACGGTTCAGTGAACTCGTGTATTACAAAGTATTTATGTCACCACTACTTCAATGTCTAAACGGATAAAGGAATTGAACTTTATATGGCTGAAAAATATAGACTTATATAACCACTTTACTCTATATTTACTTTATTATTGAAATATTTTACTCAATAAACAATTAATTGTTCTTAATCGTTGAGTTGATTCGGGATCATAAGAAAATTCTTCTGGCAAAATAAAACCAAAAATAATTCACAGTAAAATTATGATTGATAATTAAAATTGAAATTATTCAGTTTTAAAAATATAGGCTCTATGAAAATTACATATTATGTTAAATTGATATTAATCGATATAAATAAAAAGTTTTATAAAAATCGACTGGTTATTTTTAAAGTTATAATAAAAATTTTGTCCCTTATCTTAAAAACTTTTTCATTAATTTTTTAAAAGTTTTATTCAATCTCTTAAAAATTAGTCATCCTTAAACTGGTTTTTAGCAAAAAAAACGAAACTATAAAACTTTGACGTCACTGGATAGTGGAAAAACAAAATTAGTAATATTTTATATATTATTGACTACCTTGATCATCTTAATATTTTTAAGCAGTTAAATACCCTGCACATATAATAAAGTAAATTCACAACGACTTAAAACATATTTGATATTAATTTTATTGTTATTTAAAATTTCATCAATTGATTCACAAAATGACAAATATTAATAAAAATCAAATCGAAGAAAAAAATGTTAATTTCATAAAAGCATTCATTATTGACAAGTCTTTCAAAACTGAATAAAATAAAATGAATTTTTAATTTTTTTTGATAAATCATTAAATTCAGAGTTCAAAACACTCAGAGATTAGAGCAAAAACTGAAAACCTGAGGAGTTGCTATATAACTGTTGAGTGTATTAAAAATAAGACTAATAGCAAATGAGAATTTGTTATAAAATTAAAATAAACATTACTCTAATAGACGAGTAAAACCAGTTTTATTCAAACCAAACATTATTTTAGGTATAATTAAAACTTTTTTACTTCAATTCATAAGAAATGAATTCCAAACAATGTTTGAAAAATCTGATCATCGATTAGAGCCATTATTTTGCCAATAAATTGAACTCTGTTTTCAAAACAAGATTTCAATTGAAACTCAAAGAAAATACTTAAATAATTTTCATTTAAAAAAAATTGATTAAAAATTATTAAAATTTTATAAAAAAAAGGAAAATTTTATTTAAATTAATGTTAAGAAAACATAATAGCATAAAATATGTTTATATGTTCATAAAAACTGAAAACAGGCTTCAAAATTGCTAAAAATTTTATACATTTTTTTTGGAGAAAATTAGTGTTTGCTTTCAATCAAATTAATGAATGATTCATTTTTCTAAAAGTGCTTTAATGGTCTCAGAACAGACTGGTTCAGACAATTCACCAAAATCCGACTGAAAAGGTAATTCACTCGTTGAAACGGTATTTCAAGAGGAATTCATGAATTTCGTCTCTTTGCAAATGAGTTGGGGTTTCAGTCGTTTGTTGGCCGACAGTAGACATACTCGACTTTTAATGATTTCCATTAATTCTGATGTCGTAATCGAACCACTCTTTAATAATCAAATTAAGCCTTAAATATGAAAAATTTAAATGATTTGATGACTCACTTTACTGAGGTTACTAAAGTGTCCGGAAAAAGTTTCGTTTAAGGTATCGATTTCAACCCTTCCTCTGCGCTAATTCTTGATTAAATGTATTTCTTGAAAAGAATTTTGAGTCGTTTGTATTCTCTTTGTTATGATTTTTGAATTATCTGGTAAATTAAAGCGTAGGCTGAGTTGGTGGCATTGAATAAATGTTTGCCACTTGTTTCTTGTGAGGGAACATTTTGTTCTTCACCTGAGTTTAGGTGATATTTGCTATAAATCTTGTAAAAGCTAATAGTATACAAAAATCTGATATAATAAAATATATAATATTTATAAAACTATAAATATAATAAAAAGAAACTATTTAACAATTTTTAACTTGTGTCCAACTTCCAAAACTTTCTAAAGATTTTCCATCTAGTATTTCTCCGATATAATATACAGCCCGTCTTAGACAAGAATTATTTTTGCATTGATTGCCAAAGTATATGTATTTTTCGGTCGTACTACGTCTTAAATCCTTGACTGAGTTAAGAACCATTGATGAAATTAATTGTTTAGAATCCGAGCGATACCAAGGATCTAAAAAGTTTAGAATAAATCCTTAAATAAAAAGAAATTATTAGAAATAGTCTTATTCAAATTTGATAAATTCATACTCCCTGATTTTTTATTGATAATCAAGATACAAGCATGTTGATTAGTGCCAAAGTTTCCATTATTCGTAATTAATAATACAATGAGTGGCTTCGAATTAATTCTAAAATACTTATTAATCACAAATGATAAATAACTTGGTTTGACAAAATTAAACTTTAATATTTTTTCACTCAAATATTGTCTGATAAATCTGCCATTTTGTTTAGATTTAGAAGGACAAATCCCTGAATAACCAATGGGATGAGTAAGTAAATGATATTCATTTGATTGAAAACCAGTACATAAATCTTTCCAAATTAGTATTTCATTTATGCTCTTATTTATGATATAAGTAGTGTTATCAACTATTAATTTTCGACTATAAATGATAAATAAAATTAAACACAGTAAATATGATAATTTAATGTATTACAAACCATTTGACTCCGTGTTTATCTGAATATAAATCATTAATTATTAATTTGTCATAAACAAATTTGACATGAGTAGTATTAGGTCCAGAAATTGCATAAGAAAATTCGTCGCATTTTCCAAAAGTTCCTTTACTTTTCTTTCCAGTTACAGAGGGTGACAAATAATCTTTGCATAAACGAGTTAAAACTGGATTTCCATATGGATTCCCAAATTCATTCGCGAATTCTAAATATTTGTTTAACATTTCAACACCATTTGGATAAAAATTGTTTTCAGGGGTCCAATTGAGTTGTTTATAACCAAACCATTGTGTTAAAAACATTCGCTGTTTATTCGAATTTATTCTATCTCCAAGAATATACAAGATAGTATATTCTTGTTTTGAAATTTTTTCTAAAAATTTAATATTTTTAAAAAGGTAAGTTCATGAATGATAATCAATAGTAACCTCTCTTTTTTGTTGAATTATTATTTTCATTGTTAGTATTTAGAGTAGTTGTACAAAAGGAGTTTGAATTTTTCACTTTTGATTGATAAGTTTGTGAATTTTGTCTCAATTTTGCGTTTCCTTTTTGAATTCCTTTCCGTAACATTAAGTGTTTTATTTCAAAACATAAAAGTTTTGAGAATGTTTGATTAATGAAAATGGGTGAAACGATAATTGATATTATTAAAAGTTTAATAAATTCAAACTTAAGTAAAAAGTTTGAATTTGAAAACTTTCTTTGAATTTTTTGTTTTTTTGAAATAATGGAATTATTAATTTTTATGCAGTTTTCCATTTTAAAATTTTTAACTAAAGAAAAATAATAGGATTTCTTAAGGTAATTGTTTACCAATGATCGAAAATATAGTAGATATACAAAGTGAAATGAATAGTCACTAAAAAATTAAGATATTCAAAATTATTTATAATTTTTATCATTAATATTTAAATGAATACTCACTGCAAGAAATAAATTTTATATTTGAGTAAAATAAAGATTATGATAAAGTCCTTTATCTTTTTTGGACAAATCCTTTCGACAAATAGGGCATAACGTTGACTTTCTTAAGGATAAATCAATGCATTCTTTGCAGAAGACGTGTCCGCAAAAGGTTGATACCATATGCTTGTCAAAAAGTTCTAACTATGGATAAATCTTGTTATGCTTCATAAACAATTTTTATAAATAAATTTACACTTTCTCTGGAATCATAGCATATACCACAATTAATGCTTTGTGGATTTGGTCCTTTATTAACATATGTTTGTGTGTTCTTTTTTCGTACGACTCTTGCAGTTGTTATTTCAGGAATAGTTATACACTCTGTATCTGTTTCAGTATTAGTGGTCAAGTCTATTAAGTTATTGTGATTTATTTGTTCTACTTCAGGATCTCTAATTATTTCAATGACTTCATTAGAAGTACTAGCGTTTTGATGATTCAATTGAACTATGAAATAGAAAAAAACAATTGAAAAATTATTAAAAGAGATAAATGAAACCTGAATTGCTTAATGTGACCCTTGCAAAATTCCTAGTGTTTCTTATTTGGGAATTTAACTTCCATTCGATAGTTCTTTTCATTTCTAAAGATGATAAAAGTGAGGGTCAATTTAGATCATAATCTGAAATAAATATTTTAAATTTAGTTAAAATAACTCGTTATGGAAATAATAATAACGTGAAATATATTGTAATTATTACGTCAGTGATTGTTGACAGTTGGGTCCAAATCTGAATAAGAATAAACTAAAAATAAATTTTTTAAAAAAATGTTTCAAAGTATATTAATTGATGGACTGAAGGAAGTCATCTATAAGAGATATAAAACTTTTCTCTACATTCAAATGGAATTGTTTTCACAAAACTCGATCACAAATAAATAAAAATAAATTACTTATTTTTAAATATTTTAAAAATTAAAATTAATACAACTAAGCTCATTTTGTAAAAAAATAAAAATTTCTGATAGTTATCTGTAAATTCCTTAAATTAGTTCGGAATAATATTTGTATTATAATACTGATATTAATAGCAGTAAATATTAAATTAAAATAAAACATAAAAAAAACAATTTAAAAAAAAATTATCAAGATAAGTTTTGTCGGAAAATTCTGAACAAACACTAATTTATATCATTTAAAAAAAGCATAACTTTAATAGAGTTTAATATTCAAAAACATTTTTGTTTTGTAAAGAAATAAACAAGTAACTTTTATTTATTAAGCATGTGAAATAGATATGTTAGCAACGTGAATCAAAATGAATCAATAAAATTCAGGAATTCATTTAGTTAAAAATAATATTTAAAAACTATTCCTAGAAACTAAAACTTGAATTTTTAGATTAGTTATGATTTTGGTAAAATAAGTAATAATCTAGTACATTTATCGTTAAAATCAGTAATTGGTTCTTGCTAACAGTATTCCCAAGAATATATCTGACAAAAAATAAATGAAACATTTATTTTAATGAGTGACTATTCTGTGCAAACATTTTAAAAATAAATATAAAATAAAGCCTTTCATATAATGCAAAAGGTATTTGAGAAAAACTACTATAAATTCCTTGGAGTAGAAAGGAATACCTCAGAAGATTCGATTCTCAGAACCTTTCGGCAAAAGTCACGTGAATACCATCCGGACAAAGTCGAGGGCAATGAAGAACTGATGAAATTATTGACTCAAATCAAAGTCACTCTTTTAGACCCGAATAAGAAAGAAAAATATGACGACACGTATGAACCGGACAGCGATGAGTCGGCACAGGATTTGAGAGATAAACTATATTTACATTCCGGAAGAAAACTGTCTGAAAGTTATGTCGAGAAAATTAATTTCTGGAAAAATGAGATTAAATTCTTTGATCTGAAGAATAACATCGAATTCATTGGAAAAAAATGGGTTGAATTGAGGGAAAAGTTAGCAAATATTCCTATTTATAAACCTGCAAAACCTATTCACAACAGTAAAGGGATTGACCTCAAGACAAGTCTTAAGCAATTAATTACCGAAAATATATGGAATTTAGAAGTAATGTCAAAGTCTTCGGATTTCATCAAACTTGACCTCAAATCTGATCCCGACTGGTTTTTTTTTACAATTGGTGAATATGAGAAAACACTAATTATCTTATCTGAATCAGCAAGGAACAATGAGATAATGATCAAGGCCAAACAATTATTCAAACTAAACAAACTTAATGAATGTCTTCTTTATTGCCGTTATTTAATGAATGTCAACAAATACTGTCCGGAACCAACTCTTATGATATTAAAAGTATTAGAAAAAAGTAGCAAGGACATTCAGCAACCAGTAGTTTGTGCGGCAAAACACTACTCAGAAGAGGAAGACATCCAAAAACTAATGTTAGAAAAACTGATTGAAAAAAGTCTTTTGTTTGAAGCAAATAATCTCTTAGAAAATGACCCAATTCTCAAAAAATCTCTCCAAGAAGAGGATAAAAATATGCTCAAGCAATTCCAAGATAAATTTCAAAATAAAAATTATGAAATTTTAAAAGACCTAGTCTATAATTCTAATTTTAAGTCAACGGCAGAGTTCATAGTTTCTAACCCTTCCTCTCAAACAGCAATTAATAAACTATTCACCGAACTGACCATGGGCAAAAAATTAGCTGAGCTCCCAGTAAACTTTAGAGCTATGCTCTCATTATTAAATGGTTCAGTTCTAATCTTAAATTTAATTTCACCAAGGAATTTGAGTGTTTAAGAGAAGCCTTGTTTGCATATCCGGTTGAGTCAACAATGGATGCCATAATAATTCTGCTCCAAAGCGGAGAACAAACCAAAGATTTAATTGAACAATTTATGAGCAAGCTCATATTGGAAGAACTTGAAATACAAAGTGTTCACCAATATGTGGATGGACTCAAAAGTAGTCAAATGTTGAGAACTATCGTCAGATTTGAACGAAATATTCAAAACCAAAAGTTAACTCACTTTGAAAAAGCAATGCTTTATATAGACTTATGTATGTCTTGCGCTCATCCGATGGCATTGGCCAACAACCTATGTCTGGCCAGTGTTCACCTTTTCAACTGTATTCGGGATCAGTTAAGTGATTTATCAACAGTTTATGCCTTAAGGAACACAATATGCGAACTCTGTGCGACGGCTCTCATATTAATAGAAAAATACCTTGATCCTATTGCAATGACTCATTTTGGCCGAATCACATTTAATGTGATGAGCAAGGTATATAATATTCTTGCAGAAAAAGTGAGAAAGGATAAAATCTCAACAACTAATTCCAAGAATAAATCCAAAAACTTAATCGAAGAAAACCATAAAAATCTATTAATTTTAATCAATCAAATGCTCATCAAATCAGTAAAAGTCAGTCCAATCCTATCCTTTGATTTGACTAAAAGCGCTGACTTATTCTATGTTAGCATGGTCAATCATCAATTTTAGAAAAATACTAAAAACATATGATTGATAATCACCCGAAACATCCACTCAATTATCTCTTTAAATATTATCTCTTTGAAGGCAATTGGAAGAATTGGTTTGACCAAGATACTTTTACTGATAGCCTGTTCAATTGCATGAAATCATAACTCGATATTAATATCAAGGATATATTGTTATGGCCAACAATAAGACGGGAATAAAATGGTTGGATTAATAAAAACAACCTGTCACTTAACTTACCAGGAATAAATTATACATCTGTTGATGGCATAACACTTGACTACGAAAGCGGCACTTTTCAGATTCACTTCTCTCAGAATAGAAATTGTCCTAGATTAATTTGTGATTCAGATGTCAATGAAATATTACGGAATGGCCTGTCTCACAGTATTTTTAGTTTGAACCAAGCTGATTTGGAATTAGGCTATTTTCCATTTCAGATACTGAGATATTACCCTGATAATCTGTTGAATTTGAAGTCCAATGAAATGTAGGATAATACTCTTACAATTGAAACGTAATTCTCTGTAGAATAGATGTTTTCAGACGTTTTAATACAATATACGAATTGAGAATTGAGTTATTAAATTCTTGATTTAAAACACAGAATAGTAGACAAAATGTTTTACACAGTAATCGATGGATTAATCTTGAATTTTCTTTTATAAGAGTTTTTCAACAAATTATTTTAATTTGATTGAAAATTGAGCCAATTTTGTGAAATTGACTACAACTCAGACATTTAACAGCTTTTTTACAAAAGTTGAATGAAAACCTTTTAATGAATATAATATCAATCAAAATAAGATAAAATAATTTATAAATATTTACCTAGTTGAATCAAAACAACTGATAAGTTATTAAAATATACTTCAATTTTGAAAATAATTTAAAAATTTTTAAAATAATTAGTTCTTATATTAGAGTTGTGAAAAAACTGTATAACTTTTGAAGAGACAGAATATTATAAAATAAATTTTAGCATATCTTTTAAAAGATTTGAAAAATTATTATAAAATTGAAATACAATAATAAAGAAAATAAAGAAAATATTCAATAACTTTAAGATTTATATTATGAAAAACCTTCAAAACAGAATAAATATAATTACATCAATTATGAATGACATCAAAAATTTACATTAAATTGAAGTTTTGTGAAATCCAAAGTTAAAACCTTTAGAAAATAACTTTTTATATTCAAGAAATTATTATGAAATAATTCAAAGAAAATTATAATAAGAATCAATTTATTATTTAATTAATAATACAAAATTGTTTAAAAAAACAAAATTTTAAAGTCATTATAAAATATGTTCTTGGTAAAATGCACAAAAAATTAAATAAAAAACATTAGTATTCTTCACTTCAAATAAATTGCTTTTTGTCTATAATTATAGTTTAAATGTTTATTCAAAACTTATATTCAACTTATGAAAGTAATTGCCAAGGTTATTTTATTTGTTAAATAAAGAATATCATAAAATTGGTAGTAAATATCTTATACTAATTCCTTTATTTTAAGACATTTTATTCAGAATAAGAATAAATAAACCAATTACAGCAAATGACATTCCAAAAAACTAATCTCATTAAATTTATGATCTTGCTCATTTATTAAATGAAGTATTAATTGTAATTTAAGTGCAGTCATATAATATATGATAAATACGATAATATTAAAATATCTAGCTACATTTTTTGTCAAATATGACACAAAATAATGGGTTTAAATGGATTTCCTCAATAAAAGATAGTTTTTATATTTAAAAGACTTTTCAAAACGTTTCTCATACCAAGAAAGAAAAGTCGTATGATTCTGATGATATGATTGATTGAATCAAACAAATGATCAATTTTCAATAAAAAACATTTCAATAGAAACTGGTTTTTGAGTCACTACTGTATTAACACATTTGAGTTTCAACAGAAGGTCAGCTGTAGTTTCGTTATTAGGTTTTTCTTACTCTTCAGAAGTAAAAAACATTTTCATTTTTAAATAATTCATTTATATAAAAATATTTTAAAATAATTATTATTTAAAAATCTTTCTAATGAATAAATGTTGTCATTTTTATAGATTTTTTAGGTTATATTTTATTAATAGCTTTTATTTTGAACTTTGACCATGGTGATATTTGAAACCGATAACACTTATCCGTGTGCTCTATTTCCTGAATGAGCATTACCTTGATCAAATCAATGTTAGTGTACAGTTATTAACTAGAGATGGTAGTTAGTAACAAATTCTGTTACAGAATATGAAAAAGTATTAAAACAACTTTTATTTCTAAATAAAACCCTATTCTGTGAAAGGGTCAAATAAATATTGAAATTTATACAAGCTAATATCATTTTAGAAAACTGAAAAACTCAACCTTTATAGAATTAGTTGGAATTTTAAAACTATATTTTACTTATTTATCGTCAAAAATGGAAATTTGTTTAAAAATTGAAAATATTATTCAATGAAATAATGAATTTAATTATTCTGAGAATTTTATTGGAAACTAATTCTTAGTTTAATTGTCTACTCGTTTGTTAGTCGAGAAGTCAGTCTCAACGGAAAGCTGTGATTTGAGAGTATTTTTTGGTTTTCTATTTATTTGTATGCCTTTAAGGACTAAATTTTAGTAGAAATCCAGTTAAATTATAACTAAAGTTAGTATTTAACCTCGTATTTAGTAAAATAACCTAGATTATGATAACTAATTATATCGTGGAAGTGAACTTTAAATAAGATATGAATTCCAGGAGTCATTGATTCCAGGAGTATTTGATGTTTAATCATGACATATATTTTAAGCAATTTCTCATTAAAAGAATATTATGAAGTAATGAGTAAAATTTAGTTCTGAGTAATAATTATCTTATATAGTTTACAAAAAGATAATTAATTAGTCAATTAAGAATTTTTAAATGAAAATAATGAAAAAATATCTAGTATATTTGAGTATAGTTTATATTTAGTATAGAGTTATGAAAAATTAAAAAAAACTATAATAGTTTCATTTTTTGATAATCATGCAATAATTTTATAAACATATCTTTGATTATGATTTAAAAGAGAATCTAAGAAAATAGATGGTTTGACATACCGTGAAAGTTTTTCTTTTTAAATAAAGAAGAAAATCATAAAATTTATTGTCAGATAAACAACGAATAATGTAAATTAGATGTAATTCTAATTTTATAAGTTATAGTGTTGGAAGTGTTGGAATTGGAACTAATTAAGGTTCTTAGTGTCAAATAATTTATATTTAATTATAATGACGTGTTTTAAGCGTTTGACTAAGAAATAGTTCTAGTTTATTGTAGAAATACCATAATAATTTATAAAAGATGGCTAATTCTTTGAGAATAAATTATTTAATTTCAAAGTTGTTAATGAAATACCCGAATAATCTAATAAAGCTTTAAATTATTGTATTTCTGAGGTATTGAAGATATTATGACGTCATTTAGTTGTCATGTTAGATTGACAAACTGGATATAAAACTGAGATCTCTTCTAATATTGAAAATTAAATCCGGAAAATTTTAAGATTAAGTCAAGCATATACTATAGTAAATGTTATTTAGGAAATACCGAATGAAATTAGATGTTAGATTCTGAAAGTAATTGTATTTCAGGTAAATAAATTATGGTATATAATTTATTGTCGTTGGAGTTCGTAGATAAAAAAATCGTTATAATTCGCGAATGTAAGTATCCACGTTGAAAAGTAGTTTATATGGAATATTTGTGCACATTGAGAACGTAAGTAAATATGTTTTGTTATGATAAAAGAGCTCTATTTTAAGAACGTAAATTTAAATCTTTGGGTAATGATCACACTTAAAAAGATTTAAATATAAATTTATTGAAACAAATTAAACACGTGAAATAAAATTAATTATCCAAGGTCGTGTCTTGGAAACATTGAAACGTCTTTAAAAACTTGATAATGTTATGGTGACGACATAACTAAATTAAAATGAAATCTTTATGAAAGAATTATAAAATATATTATATTTATGCATAAAATTTTGGTAAAGAAACTAATCGTTTATTGTTAAGTAATGTATTTATTTAAATTCAATTTAAATTGAAATTGTATTTATAAATGAAATTCTTTTAAACGATGAAAACAATGAAGTTCGAATGAATGAATTATGAAGGAAACCTTTCTCGGAAAAAAATGGATCATCAAAGAATGATCGAAGAATTTCTTAATTCTCCTATATATATTTAATTTAATTATATAAAATTTATTAACACCCACACACACAAACATGCACCTTACGTCTGATGAGGACATCAGACTCGGGCGAGGGAGAAGTGAAGGGAGGGAGTGGGCTCTCTATCCAGTCGTGACACAGTTTAACTACTGCATAAACTGATGTCGTCACGACTATGTAGACGTAAGAATCTAATATTGATAGGGCTCGAACATTTCGCATAACTATTTGAGTTATAGAGAAATGTTCTACAGTATAATTACTTTTAG
>JAQIXI010001611.1:0-12946 GCA_034700165.1 Galumnidae sp. Gr-Ori-00277 | reverse complement strand
AGCTCCACCTAAATTCTTATAAACAATAAAAGTTTCATGATCACCAAGGTGAAGTTATTTGCATAAGTGAAATTTTTTGTAATTTCTCACGAAATTTACCAAGGTGATAAATATATTTTATTTATCATGTTAAATCATGTTAAATCATGATAAATTGTTAAAAATAAAACATTCCAAGATTATACCTTGCTCACACCAATCATGAAATTAATTGATATTCAAAGAACACTAAAATATTTGAAAATTAGTTCAAAAACTTGTTTCAAATGCAAAGTTAAGTAGACTTAACATTATATTAACTTAACTCTACTTTTACTTAACATAACTTTTCGATAAAATATTTTAGAAAAATTAGAAGAGAAAAAAGTGGCCAAATCTTGAGCTCAGCATAACTATCGAAAACTGGATTAATGACTCAATCACTTGACTCTATAATAACAAATGACTTTTACTCTCAAATATTTCCCAATAATATTAAATACAATATAAAAAAAATAATAATTGAAAAACAATTTCCCATAAAATATAAATTATTTTCTCAAATCGTGTATCGAATAATTACTAACAAATAATTTTTCAAAAATCGATTAAAACAATAGTGTAGTTGAGTTTAATCCGGGCATAAAAACACTTTTATGACCCAGTATTGCACAATTTTAAAAAGCTTACTTATGATTACCAAGCTATTTTACCATGATTAAAATATTTAGTTCAATTTAATGTTGAAATCATTTCAATTATATTAATATTAAATTTTGTTTTTTTTAAGTTTTTAGGCCATTATTTTAAATACACTTAAGTTTGTCCTTGAGCATCGCTTATAAGTTTAATAAACTTGCAAGATTTATTTTTTTAAAAATAAGGAACAGAAGAAGTACTTTTTATTAGCAATTTATTCATGAGTTATAACAAGATTAGAAACTTAAATCCAATTTAAATAATTTATTATTCTATTCATTGATTGCAAATAAAAGAGAAAAATAAAATTCTGGTCTAATATTCATGCAATCAATCGTTGATTTTAATACTGTTTTTTAATAGTCAGTCGAATGAAAGTAATAAAAAAATTTTTAAAATAAATTAAAAGAATGTATGAAAAGACTTTCAATTGTGAGACAATCATCAAATGTGAGCCAACACTTCCCCCAACAAATAATTGACAATAAGTTTCTTTAATAAAATTATATATAATTTGTCTCTCATTGAAGGCAAACACGAAATCATTTGACGAATGATTTGACAAAAACACTATTTATTTGAATATTTTTAGGAAAATAACTTTTCATTGAAGTCTTTGCGGATTTGTTTTCACAAACAAATGATCTCGAATTGTGTTCATCACCTGTTTGTCTCATTGCCAGTACAGCACATATACCTGTGCACTGGTGGAGGCCATAACTATTGAAGGATGAATTGAAATTAGAAACACAATCGAAATATAAACAATTGTTTGAATAGTTTATTGAGTTTTTCAATACGTCTGATTATAATCTAGTAAATTGTATTACATGACAACTAATAAATTGGTTTACCTTGTCCAATCAATTTCTCAAGTCTGGCACTGTGTGGGTGTGTGAGTACTAAAATTGATCATGGGAAAATTATTAGATATTGGAGTAAATTTGATTTTTATATCTCTAATTTTAAAACTAGTTAAGTTTATTTAAAATGATCTAGATATTGTTATCAGCGGCAATTTATCCTTGAGTTATTAGCTTCGAGTTAAATATAAAGTACCAAGTTTGTTTTTTTCCGGATAAACTTAAAAGAATAAAATAAACTAAAAAAATAAATAAAAATAAATGTATTTCTAATTTTGTCGATTGAATTTTTATTTTTATCAAGAACAAATTGAAAAAAAATTGAAGGAACAGTTTTGGCAGTAAATTACTTTTGAAAGTTAATCCTTTCGTTCATTTCTATTATGACTTTCCATTTGATTCTGTTCTCAAACTGTTGTCTTATTTTTAATTGAATTTCTTTGACACTAAAAAAACAATTAATTGAAAATTAATTAATATATTTTCCCGGATAAGAGTTTTATGAAATTCCAGAACCCCTTCCCTTTCATGAATGTGAAGGTGAGTTAAGGGCAATATTAGCCCTTTTGAAGGACAGGTTTTTGTCTCCAAATTCTATTGAATTCCATTGAATTGTATGTTAAGATTGATTAGTATTTGTTATGATTTATAGAATATATATTTCAATATATAATTCGATATATATTTCAAAATTTTATTTTTTCTTTAATTTTGTTGAACTAATATCTGATTGAAGGCTAAAATCATTTGAGAAAACATTCCTTCGTTAGAATTATTACTTATTGTAAGAACAAAACGGAGTTATTTATAATAATAAAATTTTATAATAAAAATTTTAATATAATTTATTATTATATAAATCTATGGATATATAAATAAATATATAAATTAAAGTAACAATTCGTGTGAATATAATCCTGTATTTGATTAATGCATTTTCGCATTCAATACAACATTTCAAATGTTATTTCACTTTTTTTGACACTAATTATAGTTACTTTGGGAACAACAAAACAAGCTCTTGGTCTAATTGATTTGACTAGAGTGTGCCGAAACCCCAATTTGCCTAATCTCAGAACAAGATGTTATGTTCTGAAAATAATTATATCCCGTTTTACCGAATATAATATCACGTTTGCAAATAAATATCTCGTTTTGGCTAAAAGAATCCCGTTTTGTATGTAATTTCTCACTTTGTTTAATATCGCGTTTAATAAGCTTGGATAATTATTAAGTGAAATTTTAAAAATAACATTTCCTTGCTCATTTATAGTTTTAAAATATAAATTATTCGTTATTTAAGAACTAATTAATTGATTTTTTAAAAGTAGTTTTTAATCGATTAATTAAGTTATTTATTTTGAGCTAAGATTGTAATTGTACTTGGACAAATAATGATTGGGCGAAATGGGTCGGAAACACTTCTATTAATATAATAATTAGATTTCATCTGAAAAATATATCTCAAAAGGTATTAAACAAAGATATTCTATATCTCAACACAAATAATAAGTGTTTATTCAGATGAGTGACTCATGTGTTGATTATCCACTGATTTGAGACCAGAATTATATATAATTTTGTAGTGAATACTAAATCTTCAGAACTCTTTTTATTTTTGGTAATATTTCTGTGAAAATGTTTGTAATTCTAGTCATTCGGGTTTACAAAACACTGGAATTATTACCAAAAATAATGGAAAACCAATCGTTACGTTTTGCTGAAGATTTGATATAAAAACAATATTTGCTATCATTTGATGTTAAATAACAGTATTTTGTGGTTATTTGGAGAGAGAGAGAGAGAGAGAGAGAGAGAGAGAGAGAGAGAGAGAGAATGGTTTCTGGTCTAAAAAACTCAATTTAATATGAATTGAATAAAAATTGGGATTTTTTAGTGAACAAATCCTAAACAAAATAGAAATGTTTTATATGTTTTGAGCTTAAGGTCATCCATAAAACCAAATGTTTTTTTTGTAGTTTAAAAGCCTTTATTTAAAAACATTAGTTTTTTTAACATAAAAACAATCAAAAGATTTTAGGATTGGATTTCAAAAGCGATCACTTTTTCAATGGTTTTCTATGAATCAGAGATAAAGGAGTAAAACAAAAATGTTTTTTTTTTTGGTTTAAAATTTAGTCCGAAATTTGAGACTTCAATTGTTGTTCAATGAAATGAAAAATCAAAACCAATTAGTATTTAATGAAGAGTCCATGAAATCAGCTGAACTTTCATCATCTAGCTAAGTTCATTTTCTTCTACAGTTCATTATGAACTAGCAATAGATCAATAAGAAGGGAGAAAAAACTAATTGTTTCCGACAATTTTCTAACCGAAAAAAAGACGAAAATTATTTTTTAAAGAAAAGTCATTTCAAAAATAATATGATTTCTATCGAAAGTTTTAATTAAAAGTTAAACGAAATTAAAAATCTCTATTCAATTACTAAAAGTTGTTATACGCACAGCACAGGGCTATACGTCATACAACTGAGAGCACAGGTGTATGTGTTCTGTGCTATTAGACTTGTGCTGTTCTGTTGTATTCAGTGAAAACACACTGACTTTCAGTTGAGATGTTGAACACAAGTGGTGTGCAGTGGCTTTCATTTCCAACACATTAAATAAGTTGTTCCATACCTAAGAGCACAGCATAACTGCACTGGTGTTTACTCTGCAGATTATAATCTGATGTGACAGCAATTCGTGTATTGAATTGTGATTTAATTCCAGAACAATATATCAGATAAAAGACTGTTCGGAGAGAAAACAAGTGATAATCTCTCTATTATTGAATTTTGTGCAAGGTACAAGCCACCAAGATAACACCGGTAAACATGCAGAGATATATTTACGCCATTTGGGAGAAGAAGACCTGTTTCTGTTTCGTCGATACCCGGGTATGTCATAAAAAGAAGAGTTTGTTTTTTGTGTACCTCTTTTTTTCGAGTTACACATACCGTTCCCATACATAAGTTCAAAGTTCATTTTACTCATCAATTTTCCTATTATTTGCTCATTTTTGCCGCTAAACTACAAGAAATTTGGTTTAAAATTATATAATCTATACCTGAGTTCATATTTCACTCGTTTTAATGAACCCCTATTTCTGTTAAAAGAGAAACTGTTGTATATAATATCGTATATTATTATTCACTAATCAATCAATAGTTTACTATAAGATATAATTATGTTTTTTATTATCAATACTTTAAATGTCTATTCTGATCAAAATTGAACAAGATCATTTGAAAAGAAATTTGATGAAAAACTTTAAAAAAAACCTTTTGAAAGTTGCCATAAAACGGCCAAGGTACTCTTTTATTGCAAATAATTAGCTCTAACTTTAAGGTCACAAATGTAACCCTTAGGTCACTATAAAAATTGTATTATAGGTGTTATTATTGTTAACATGTTTTGGGTTAAAAAAAATGAATAGGATTTTCCTTAAATATAAGACTTATTTTCTTTTGAGAGAAGACATTGATTTCATAATTGAGTGGAAATGGGTGTCAAACAAATATTTTTAGGGAAAAGAATTAGAAATAATATTCAAATGTGTTATTATTTTATTTATATTTTATATAATTTTGATGTTAACCTAAAAATAAATAACAATTTCTTAGCGGAGATTCTCTCCATTTGAGGAAAAGGTGTAATTCATTACTTAAGTTATTCATTATTTAATAACCGAATAATACGTCTCTTATTTGGTACTATCAATGAAAATGTGAGGAAATGTACAGAGAATGACATAAATCGTAACCAAAAACTAATATCTAATTAGAAATCACTAAAAACTGATGTCTCTGTGGGAGAGATTGTCTGATGAGTTCCCAAACTTAACTTTTATCAATAGATTGGTCTTAAGCACAGAATAAATATATTCAAATTATGTCAGATTATGTATATATATATATATATATATATATTTTTACCAAGGTATTATGTTTGAGTATTTAAACTAATCTTGTTTTACATAAATTCCAGTATTTTCTGGAAAAATCCATTTCTATTCTCAACTTATCGTCAAATATTTATATGACTTTCATTGATAGTTGACTTTAAAATAAAGATATATAAACATGGGTAAATAATAAGTGCTAATAAATTGTGCAAGATATAAATTGTATACTATTGAGAAATATGTCTTAAATAAATGAGTTTATATTTTCCCCATATTTTAAGCAATTTTTTTTATTCTCTCATTAGAGATGACATTCAATATTTGCATTTTATTTTGTCTAACAATTAGTGGGAAAATAATTATAATTTGCAATAAAACTTATCCCGAATATTATTCAAAATTAATTACTTTTTATGTCTATTCCCAGTTCAGTGTTAATGAAATTCCCTTTTTTTCGAGTGATTTTCAATTTTTTTTGTTTCTTTACTTTAATCCTAACTTTTAATTACTCTTTAAAATAGTCAGTCATTGAGAAAAAACGTTATTAAAAAACGCTATAAATTTCTCTCACGAGACGACTCTTGTATTCAATTAAAAAACTACTGTACATAACAAATATATAATAGCCTGGCTAATTCATAAAATAGCTAGTTTGTCACGTAATTCATTCAAAATATACATTGTAGTCATATCTCCGATTGAGTCATCTCTGAATAATTTTTATTTTAAACATTAATAAACCGTTTATTTCATAAAAATTCTTGTTTTTAATCCAAACTAATAGTAATAATAATAATTATAATTACATTTTAATAGCTATTTATGGCTTTTCTGTAATCCAATACTGAATATAATCTACACTCAGGGCTATTCATTTGATATTATTATGATGAGCAAGGTAATTAGCTAATTCTTTATATGGTTAATCTAGTTAAAAATAAATTAAAGCAAAATAACAAGCAAAAACAAATCAATGAATATTTATACAAGGAAATTCTTTGGAAACTCGTAATCTTCTCCAAGATTAATATGCCGCCTCCTAATGACCTTGCTCATATACGTAGAATATGTGGAATTGCCGATATTACCCAACACAAATTCATTAGTGAATTATAATTTTTAATAGTTTATAATGTATTCAAATATGTTTTCATTTGATTAACATTAAGTTTAGTGTTTTAGACATTAATATTCGTTTGTGAATACATTTATACCTTTCCTTATATGACATAAGCCGTGAAAATAATAGCCATTATTTGTGATTAAATTATATTTTCTATTGTTTTGCTATTATTTCTACAAAATGTTAGTCTTATTGTCTCACAAATATCACATAATATTTACTTTGAATACAATAATTGTCAGACAATTAAGAATTTGATTAGAATTTGTAAAACACTTTAATTCAATAGAAAATAGATTTATATATAATTATATATATATTTATATAATATATATATATATTACTTATGAAAATCATAGACTAGTTTTGTTGGGAAAAAAAGTTGTTATAAACTCTCTTTATTTTCCTCTCTCTTATATACATTGTGTCACAACTCTCTCATACCTGTGCTCTTCAAACACTAAACACAGGCTTTACTTTAATTAAGGATTTGACTACAATTGTATGCATTCATTAGTATTCTGAGTAAATAAACCGCTTCTCATAAATACATTTACTCTTTCATAAGAAAAAATGTTTGAAAATAATTACAATTATTTTCTGAATTTTCCATTCATTTAACAAATATATTAAATAATATTCAAAACCAGAAACACATTTTCGCCTTTAATTATGAGTTGAAATAAAACTATTTTTTTCTTGTCTTTCATTTACTATAAAAAACTTTTGTTTATTGAATATTCAATTTAGTGTTTGTTTTGATCGGAGAAATATTTATTTTAAAAACTATCCTCGAGTATAGTATATACTACTCGATGATTAAATAATCAAAAATAACACTTTTTATGTCTTAATTCAAATTCAATACATTTGCAACTCATCTGTAAATTAGTTTTTTCGCCTCATTTTAACTGATCGAGTTCACTGAAACTATTTAAATCTGCTAGATCACATTTCCAGTGCTAATTCCATGAATATATTCATAAAAGGGTTGGAAAATATCGAATTCTAATGAGTTTATTATTAAGATTATCATTAAATCCAAAGGAATTCATTAAATATTTGAATAAATCGTCAAAAGTTTAGTTAATTTTAATTTTCTTTTTTTTTGAGTTTAAAATTAATTATTGTTTTTCTCAATAAAAGGAAAAATATAATAAAAAGTCATAAATTTCTGGTATTTTATTGAAGTTTTCTCAATAGTAATGACAATTCTGTGCCTTTTTTGGGTTACAATAAAACACCGATTTATGGGGTGAACAGAATAGAAGCTGAGAGACATTCCTTAAAGAAATTAAGAATATTTTACTTAAATAAACCCCAAAAAACATATAACTATTTATACAATAGAATATGTAATACTTTTATGCATAAGAAATGCCATTAAAAGCCTGTGCCGACACCCAACACATCCCTTAATTTTTTTACTACAATTTAGTCATAGATTTACCGTAACTTTTCATTAATTATAAAACAAATGCAAGCCTTGAGTGCATACTATATGTGGGAATAGGTTTTGATGTCAGACCTGAAAAATATGGTTTAAATTCTGTGCAAATCATCTGATAATTCATATATAACTCAAATTTAAGGTATTAGTAGTTATAGACGTAATAAAAACATATATTTCTTTCTCTTTGTTTGATATGTTTTACATTATTCTTGTCATGAATTCTGTCGCCAAAGAGGGGATACAAAAGCCAAACGTATGGCATAAAAGGGATGACAAAAGCCATATCCAAGTATCAAATAAAAGGATTTCTTTTATTCATTAATAATTTATTGAATAATTGCAACAATGAATGAGTTATCAAAAACGTCTGAAATCCTGTTATTACACGTAATAAAAGGGTAAATAAGTTTTTGCTCGATATTAGGAAAAAAAGTAAAGTTTTCGCTGAATTTTAACTTATCAGGCGATTAAAATTCAGTGTCATTTGATTGACGTACAAAAATAAACTTGGTATTCAGGGGGGAAAAATTGACTGAACTCGCTATTTATATCCAATCGGTTTTTATATAACATATTTTTTTTCTTCTATTCATTGAAATTCTTGTATTAAAAATTGTTTTGAATTTAATTCATTCATTTCGTCAAAAAGTTTGCAAAAAAAATAAAACCAAAGAACAGACTTTTAGGCTATTAATCAAAACTTAGTTTTTGTTGTTTAATCACTTTTGACTCAATTTATATTATATTTGATTTTCTTCTGACGGTATTATAACTAATCAATTATATAATCGATTCATAAGACTATTAATTAAATGAAGAGAAAAATAAATGAATTAATTATTTTTAGTCACAGTTTTCATAACAATTATTAATAAAAGGAATTATATAATTAAAAATAATAAATATTAGATTACTATCAAAGAAATGCATAGAAGGCTACCATTGTGTGGGTATATCCACAATAATTGAAAATTAGCTAGATAAACTAGTAAACAAAAATAAACTAATTTATATCTCATAGTTTCTTTTTCATTAAACTTAAAATTACTATTTTTTTGTTGTTTTTTGCTATTTTTCTTTTATTCTATTTTATGTGAAGATAAAAATAAGGATGAGCTTGCTCCATTTTTAAACATGCATTTATTTTAATTATTTATTTCCTATATTTCTTTTAAAATCTTTTATTATTTATAAGTTTTTATTAGCAAGGGCGATTTTTAGTTATTGTCTAAATTTTTTCTTTATTAGCAACGGAGCCAATCATATATTTTTCATTTTTCATTCAGAAATGATTTACAGTAAATTCTCCTTAAGTCGAACACATCTTATATTTTGAACAAAGATTTTTGGTGTTCGAAATATAGGAGTTTTTTCTGTGATTCTCTGCCAACTCTTTTATTAGCAGTAAATGATTTACAATATTTTACTAAATAATATAGAACATATCCAGCAGTTATTTTTTTGAGAGAAACGCCTTTTATATTATAAGTTAATAAATGATCTTGCTGACCTTTTATTTACTGATAGCGTGACCAACAAATAAATATCTTAGAATTTATTCCAATTCTGTCAAAATAATTAAATTAATTAATTATTAGAATAATAGGTAACATATTGAGCAAGGTTAATTTAAAATATAAATAGCCTAAAGATGATTGAAAGTCTTGGTTAATAACAAGGTATAATTGAAAGTTACTGAAAATTATTAAAAATAAAAAATAATTTGTCTAAAACGTTGACCCAAACGGTATCAAAAATAATCTTGCTCATATTAATTGTATTTCACTCATTATCTAAAAAAAAATTCTCCATGCTCATTAAGTATTAAACTAGTTATAATTATATGAAATATTAATCATTCATAAAGAAATTCATTTAATTTTAATGAGAATCTAACAGAATGAGCAAGGTAATTGCTGTGAACTTTTCATTTAATTAAATGAAAGTAATGTTTATTTAAATTATAATTTAATTATAATTATTAATATTTATCTTTAATAAAGTGTTTGTATATTAACTTAAAAAAATGTGAAAGGTAACTTCAAAAAAAAAGAGCTCATCACAAATAATAGTTGACCTGCTAAGTTCAGTATGAAAAGTAAATAGTTGCTATTAATATGTGTTGGCTCACTTTCGATATAAAATTAGTCACAAATCATTAAAATTATAGAAAAATCATTTTTTACTATTGATTTGTAATTAAATCCCAGTTTTTCCAAAGAAAAAGTTCATAGAATATAATTCTGAAGTCAATCATAACGAGGCAATTGTTTGGGTGGAAAAAAATAGGAATAAAATTAATTCTTCGTCACAAACACCACAAATAGTTTCACTAATAATTATTGTGCAGTCAGTGATGCGCAACGGATGAGTTGATACCTGTATAATAAAACTATACATGCTCATTTCCATAAGACATTAAAAATAGATAACATATAAAAACCAAGCTCATTTATTGTCCCTTTCATCAATCTTATCAAAAAATAACCATACTCATATCTCAATAAAAATAGACACTGGAACTAATGTTTGTGGACATCCCTGAGTAGTGAATAAAAAGGAAAGAAAAAGTTAATGCACTTCAACTGTGAATTGGTTTCAACACAAATAAATTGCATATAAATTATCATATATTTAGTTATAGACAGTATATATGTATATAATGGTTGAATTTCAAGTTTCAATGCACTCTTGCACAAATTTCTCAAAAAAATGCTAATATTCTTAGAGTTAAATAATCCTCAAATAATTGGAGACTAAAAAACTAGTTATTTATGAATCAGTTGTTAAATAACTAATGAGAATATCAATCAGATATCGTTTCGAGGTTTTCGTCCAAAAAAAATTCGAATAATTACAAGACTATTGTTTTCTCTCGATAACAATAAAAATTACCTTGTTTGTTTTCTTTCTTATTAACAAAAGCAAAATTACAGAAATTCTTTTGTATTCAAGGCTAACAACGAATTAAAATCTTTTTATTAATTATTTTGACGCAAATAATAGTTTTTTCAGAGAAATTATTTATTTATATTTAATTATTTTCTTTTCCTATTCTTGTTATGCTTCTATTCTTGTAACTTTTGTTTTTCTTTCGCGCTTGAACTTGGTAGTTTTTTATAAATATTTATAAAATTCTAATAATTATAATAAATCACTGATAAAATCAATTAAAATATATAATTATTAATAAAATAAATTCGAAAACTATAATAAAACTTATTTTTTTCAACTTGCTACTATCAATAGAATATAACTTCCTTAATTGTTCAGGGTCAGACATTTCAAAGTTAATTATTAGTATTAAAATTAAAACTATTTGACTCCGGATTATTTTATTAGCATTTATTTTATATAACAAGAAATTCCTTTTTTATAATCAATCAAAATATAGTTGTCTTCAATTGAGTCGACTCTTACGTACCTTTTGAGTGATCACATAATCGCTAATCAATTATTATATTTTAAAAGCGTTTTAAAAGAATTTCTATTTAATTGATTCAAATTTGTTGAATATTATTGAGGATAACAGCAATTATTGTACTAAAAAAAATTGTGTAAGGTCATTTGCATTCAATAGGAACATTGAATAACTGATTGATCTTGATTGAATGACTAAGAGCCGAATTCTATTCATATTTCACGCATAGAGATGAACAAAATAAGACTTCCTTGCTAATTAATCCTATGAAATATCAATAAATTGAATGAATGGTAACTTTTTCTTTAAAGATTTTCCAAGAATTTTATGTCAAAACTCTTCAATTGTTAATAAAAAAGAGTGTTTTTATTGAAAACACAGTTCGCATACAATTAGTATATAATAACAGTTTTCAAGTGTTGACTATTTATTTATTTAATTGAATTCTAATCAAGAACATTTTATTGAAAAACCTAAGCTTTTTAACAATAGCTAGTTTATTATAATTTGCTTGAAAATTAACAATTGACAATATGATCGTGATCAAATATTCAGGAAAGGCACACATTTTATTAAACATTTATTTAATGCCATTTAATATAATTAACATAACTTTTGGTTTAAGTTTTGCATCAATTATTCCAAACCTAAAACCACTTTTCACTTCAAAAAAGAGTAAATCACAGTTTGTATTCTGTTCTTGTTAGCAACAATAAGAGAGGGGTTGACTCCAGGGCTCTAATTATTTGATAAGAATTCCAATAATTTTCTCTTTTAATGAACTAAAAAACTAATGTAAAACTCATACAAACATTACTTAAACTTTTAAATGAATGAAAATAACACTGAATTTGAATTAACTTTTTATGAATAGAAAATCAATTGAATTGTAATTAAATTTCAATGACTGTTAAGACCTCGCCTTAAGTTTTAGCATAAAATTATTGCTAAAAATTCAATTCTCAAGCAATACTAGAAATTTTCACACGTTTATCAATAACCAAGGTAGCCTGAAAAATCTATTTCTTGGTATAGTATTAGTCAGCTAGCTAAATATTGTTATTGTTCATCCAAGATAAATATTTACAAATATAATTTATCTTGCTAGATGAATTATGAAATATATGTAAGGATATTATTTTGAATCACCTTGGTTATCTATTGTGATAGAAAAATATTCCAATTATTTAAATCATAATTAAATAATAATTTTTTTAAAATTTTAAAATAAAAACGAAAAGCATTTAAAATATCATTGAATTGAAGTAATTATTTCGTGATTTGATTACCATTTCATTTGTCTTTTATTTATTATAATTTAGTTTAAAAATGATATCAATTTTCAAGATCTAAGACAAACACAAAAAATACTGTATTTATGTCCATAACTAAAGACATTTAACTGTAATTTTTTGAATTATATCTAAATTAATAGCAATTCAATACCAATTCGGTTATGATTTAATGGGTTATCAAAACAATGAGAGAGAGAGAGAGAGAGA
>JAQIXI010001610.1:0-12954 GCA_034700165.1 Galumnidae sp. Gr-Ori-00277 | reverse complement strand
AAAAACCTCGACAGACCTAGTGCTTGTCCATAGACGTAATGTTAAGGTTTTCAAAATCCCAGGGGGGGGGTATTTTGCCGATTTTTCGCTCCAGGGGGGGTATACAGGTAATACCCCCCTATTTGCCATCCCTGATCAAAATACATTAAAATGTATTCATTTGAATATTTTCCTAATAAATGAAAAGTCATTTCATTTAAATACTATAAATTATGAAACAATTCTATAATCAAAGAAAAATGTTTCAAAAATTGAATTTTAGATATAATGAAAGTCTTCTAAGAATTATATAATTAAAGTAGTTTTGATGAATGTCTCAAATGGCAAAAAATGAATTTCTCCTGGCTTATTTTTAGTAAATTAAGTAAGAAAAGTTTTACTTTTAGATTAAGATAAGATCTTAAATTAGGTGAAATAAAATTGGGTTTTTCACAAATAGAAGTCTAAATAATTAAATTTATGGCTTAACTTCACTTAATTATTTAACTGTCATTAGAAGCGACAGTTTATTCTTAAAAATATATGAATAAGAGTCGACAATACCTGCCACGGAAGTGATGAGTGATAAAGAGATAAAAACCAATTTAAGGAGAGAGCGTTAGTAATTTCATCTAGCATCTGCACATTGAAATATGTCAAGACTTTCAAGTTTGGTATCGTTTCCAAAATCAGGTCTTTTAAAAGCATTTGATCGGCTCTGGCACCTGACCCGCATATCAATTAGAAAATTCATTAATTAATAAACAATTTTTTGTTCATTTTATTTTTAGTTTTTCATTAATTGAAAGAATTTAATAAATGATTTGAATTACCCGTCAAATGATGGTCATAATAATGAGGTGGAAAGTAGTGGTCTATAATAGCAATGAGACCCCTATTTAAGAAAGAACCTTGTTCAAATTTAGTGCTTCATGAATAAAATGGTTCCACAAAAAATAGTTACAAAACTTTTAGTGTCGATAAAAGTTTACGACTAACTCTTAAACAAAGAAATTAGTGACAAAAGTAAAGGAAAATGTCTCACATCAGAGAATATTCTTCGTTTCCTTCAAAAATGATAAGAAGTAGAGCTCCGATAAAATTCATTCCCTGACAATAACCGACTTTTGGATTAACGCCAATACAATAACTGATTAATATATTTCGCAATTTTGAGATCTATTTAGAAAAAGTGATTAAAAGTTTGCTTTTATATTAAAGACAGTGATTACTGACCCCTTCCGCTTCTTTCATAAACATCTTGTGATTAGGAAAAGTTCTATGAATGTCCAGATCTATTTGACGGAAAGCACTCTCATTCTCTCCAATCAACTTTTTTTCATCTCGTTTTGACATTTCGTTTAGGAGTTGTCTTATCTATTAAACAAAATGAGTACTAAAAAACAATAATAAATATTTACATCAATGTCTCCATTAATTTTTGATTTGATAAAAATGAGCCAGATTCTTTGCCTCAAACAATTTGGAATACCATAATCACGAATAAGACATTTAATGCTTTGACAGCTGTCTTTCCAGTGTTTCATTGAATTTGTATTTAAAATTTCATAAATTAAATATTGTATATAAGACGAGTCATTCTCTTCAGTTGTTATTTCATTACTTCTTCTAATAAAACCGAATTTATCGAACACTTCGTTTGGATCAAATCCGGGGTAATATTTCCTCAGAACCGGTAATATTCTCTTCAATACAATTGAATCGAATGATGTCTGAAATGAAGTTATTCTTAAGTAAAAGTTTGACGACAGCCTTCATATGAGTCACCTTTTTGTGTGAGGCCAGACACGCAAAATTATAACCAAGCTTATTAAAGTCATCGAATATATCTGACGTTTCTTTTGTTAAAATCATGAAATTTGTGTCGTCTTCGAGAGCATCCCTTAAAAAATTATTTAATTTTTATAAAATGGTATATAAATTATTCCTAATTAACTTATATTTTATTAAAATGGCAAAATCTAGCAAGGTCTTTGACAGATATAAAAAAATATCCTCAATTTTTATATTACATAAAATGAAATTAAAATATTTGGGTTAACTTTTGACTTTGTTGTAATAATAATCATTTAAGAGTACTAATAATCTAGTAAAAAATTATAAATAATGAGTACTTACAAAGTAATAGCGGAGTCAGAAGATGACCCAGAACGGTATCGCATACAATCAAATTTTCTTCGGGAAGTTTTGTGTTCACTATTATTTTCAATTGAATTCATTATTTGAACCAAATTTAAAGAATTGAAGAATTCTTGTTTTACAGACTATAGTCTATAACTGATATTCCATATGTTATTCAAACAAACTTCACATAAGTTTTAAAACTCTAAACAATTTGTTAACAAATGCTAACAAAAAAAAGTCTAAATTATTAGAAAAAAACCGATAATTTATAAGAAAAGTTTTCACTGATTTATTGTCGAAATTTTAACCAAAACTTTATGGGTGTTATTATTATCAGAAATGTTGGTAACGATTGGCATACAATAAATCTGCTAAAAAATAGATTTATTGAACTCAAAATCAGGCGAACACTAAATATAAGCGACACATTTGTTAACCCAATATATAAAAGTTGTATTTCAGCTGTTTTTATACAAATTCTATTCGAAAACAATTGCATTCAGTTTTCTCTAAAATGTCATTCAATTAATTACTCAATCGTTTGTAATTTTAAAATAAATGTTAAATTTATTTATGAAATATTATTACTATTGAAAGGGCTTTTAGACAGTTATAATGGAGTATGTCTTAAGATACAAGGTAAATCACAGTGAAATAGACAATTAAAGTATATCTTTCCTGAATTATTAAAAGTTAAATTCAATAAAATGCATAATTATTTAAATTTTTATTTAAAAAAATTAAGTAAAATAATATTAAAAATTCATTGCTTTTAAGCCATTTATTGATAACATTTTGTAATAAATTTAGTTCAAATGAATAAATTTAATAATAGAGTAATAATTATCGATTCCAAGAACTCAATAATTTTAACCAAATCTGAAGACACATTCCTATTGACATAATGTTAAAAAACTATCACAAAAAAGATAAAACATGATAAACCTGGGGAAATTTTTAAATATCTGAAACAATTCCAGTTAAAATTATTCAAAGTTGACATTACTTTCGCTAAACAAACAAAGAATGGAATTATTCCTTAAACGCCAATAATTTGATACTACTTGTGTTATTTTAATGATACTTGGTATTTTACTACATAAGGTTAATTTACTTTAGAATTTCAAATTTCACCAAAATAGGTTTAATAATTTTTGAACAGGATCAATTTTTATTTTCAAAATTTTAAACTTTGCATTCTTATACTTTCTAAGAAAAAAAAGAGTATTAAAGAACAGTTATCCACTCAATTTTGATCTAGTTTATAAAAATCTCTTAATTAAATAATTAACAACTTTAAAATATAAGATATCTTAAAAATATAAAATTAATAGAAAAATATACTAGGTAGTTGAAGAATTTTATTATTTTCCCAAAACATTGGGGTTAAAATTTAACTGTGAGCACATGCTGTTAATTGTATTAACTTGGTTTTTTCAATAAAGTTTGTAACTATCGATTCTTAATTAATTTTTAAAACATATTTCAATAAAACATTTTATTTCTTGATTTGAGTCAAAATTTTTGATAAACCAATCATTGGTTCATATCATGAATTCGTAACTGTATTTATAAGATTTAATGAAATTCAAAATTGTTTAATACATTTAATGTCATTCATTAGAAATTCTTTTGCATTGAAGTAATCAATTCTTTTAAATATAAGTTTTCCCAGAATTAAATTAATATCTTTATATTTGCCCTAAAAATGACCAAAACCTGTATTTAATAATTTCATAATTTCATTATAAGTCAGTCAGTGGTGAGTTCTTGACCTCAAGGGGTGGTCGAAGAGAAATTTTTTCAGGGAAGGTATGAATGGAGTTCATAAAAGGTTTACAAAAAAGACCAAAAATACAATTCTATATATAAAAAGCAATTTATAAAAAGTTTTTTGTTTTCACTTTTATTTTTTGTTGATTAATAAATTCAGATATTTTCAAATCATCAATTAAATCTAAAATAACCTTGGTTATATTTTTTAAAAGCTTTGTCTGTCCTTTGAATTGAGCATCACTGCATTGTTTATACAAAAGGCATAGAAATTTGATTTAAATTAAATTAAAATTTTTCTAAATTTTAACCACTTTTTTGTTGATTAAAACGATTTAAAGACTAAATTTATAAATTGAAACGAGTTTTGTATTTATATAGAAATTCATTACTTATATTCCGACTATTATTCAGAATAAAAGAGAAAATTTAGTAAAATTTAAATAAGAAAAGAAAAATTAAATTAAACTTAAAGTAATTATAAGAATTAAAATTTGGGTCATTTTGAATAAAATACAGGAATTCAAAGTTCGACTTTTAATTCAAGTTCTCATTTCATTGTGACTTTCAATAAGTTTATTACCAGTTTCTGTGACTAATTGATAAATAAAACAAGTTTTTTGTTAAGATATTAAGTGATTACTTCAGATTCGTTTGTTTTCATACGATTAGAATAATTTCCTAAAAAATTAAAGTATTGAACAAAACGTTTTGAAACTTATATTTTGGCGAAAACCACAACATTTTTATATTAAATGAATTGAAATATGATTAGCGTTTGGAAACTCCCCTTTTCTACAAAAGATGATTATATTTGACCCAATCTGTCAAAAAAAAGTTCTTATCTTAAATGAAAACTCAACGAAAGCTCTATTCACTTGTTTTGAGAAATTATGTGAAGTAATGCCTTTTCGCCTCTAATTCATAGATTTCAAGTAAGTCTTTTCACTTTTATCCTCTTTTTAATGAATAAACACAACAGAAAAATGTTTTCATAAATTAGAATTTTATTTCACACTTTTTCAAACCGAAAATTTAAATAAGTTTTTCTTTGAAATTGAATTTAATCTAAATTTAGAAAATTAATACCTTTAAAGTTTTGTTCCTCTTTTAGAATATCTTTGGTTTAGATATTATATTAATATTAATAATAAGAATTTTCTAAATTTTTTATCGATAAAACCTTAAAAATATTTTATTCTGTTATTCAGTATTTTTGATACAATTATTAAATTTTAAGAGAGTTTTGAATCTTAATAAATAGAATACCTAGATAATATTAAAATATATTATGTGAGAAATTAGAAAAATCTTCACAATTTGTGGGAAGATTTTAATGATATCTTTTAACAAATATTTAATGGAATGAAAAGTGTTTGCAATGAATGAGTTTTTATTTATGTTTGGATTATATTTTAATGTTAGACTTTTTGATTTAATTTAATATTTGTGAAGATTTGATGAAAAGTCACGTTTCGATTCAAATAAATTATTCAATCAATTGTTAGTAAGAATTATAAAATTGAAGTAAAACCAAACTCTCGCCGGAGAGGGCAAAGGGAGGACTCATTTTAAAGTTATGCATTTATTTCACTATTTATTATAGATAACTTTTACACATTTTAAAATTTATAGAAACCACCTTGGTATTCTATGCTTAAAATTGAAAAAATTAACTAATGCTGAGCTAAAAAGCATTTTTCCGACATTTTTAGATATTTTCATTACTTTAATATTGGAAAAGAATCCGATCTTTTATTGGAATTAAAATATAGTTTTGAAAAATTGTGTTCAATCGTTAGAATTGTATTTATTGTTATTATTATTTGAATGATGTGTTCTTCAGAAAATAAAAATTTAGTGAAAATATCTTTAATTTGTGTGAACCGAGAAATCAATAAATCGTATTCACAGCAAAAGGAGATTATAATAAATGCCATTCGAGTGAATCCATATTTCAATCAAACGGGAAATATTTGGCAAACATTAGAAAAAGGAGGTATTCCTTTATTATCCCTTCATTAATGAGTAAATATAAATAAATATTTTGTTTTTCTAATTTCAGTAATTTACCCTGTGGTTCACCATTTACCACTTAATGATTCCAAAGATTATACTGAAACTAATGAAGAGTTTGGAGAATTCAAACTAATTCAAGTACTCTATGAAGAGATAGAGCGCATGGAATTACCTGTAATTGTGCCTGATGATCATCATGAAAATGATTCAATTACTTTAAACTCTCGAAACGGTCATTCATTTGATGGTCAAATGACAAACCAATCGAAGAGCGCACATATTTTTTTAGGCTTTAAAACATTGGATAAAACTTTTAATATTGTATTAGAAGAGAATTGGAAGGACTGGACGGGTGCCCGAAACCTTTACCTTAACCTTTCCTCAGATTTTGGACTCTCGAAGATATGTTTTTTCAAGAAAATAGTGCCAAACGATTGGAACGCTTTTATGTATATTTTGATCGCTGACTGCACTCATATTAATCAAAAAAACAGAAATTTGTTCCTCGACTTTGTCGACAGATTTCGTTTACAACGACTTTGCGGTTATCTTACAGTTTATACAAATATATCAAATAAATTATAGGCCGCAGTTTTAGTATAAAAGCCTTTATTTAATAGTACAAGGTTATTCTAGTGTATAAACCAGGCAAATATACTTAAGTGAATTCACAATTCATTTTATATAATAAACTCATTTTAGTTTAAACTCAATTCATTCAAATTTAAACAAAAAATTATTGACTTTTAAATGTTTATATAAATTTATTATTTATATTAACGAATAATACTTCAGAACAAAAAGTGACTAAATTTCAGTCAAATGACTATTTTTTTGTTATAAAAAATTTTAAACAAAATTCAAATAAATAAATAAAAATACAATAATATATATAATATATAATAAAAAATCAATTATTTATAAATTAGTAGAAAAATTATAGTATAATAGATCACAAACTGCCGATTGAGTTGAATACCTTCAGTTTTTCGGGTAAATTGTCTTTATATAAGACGGGGTCGGCCCTAATTACAGATTATTAAAAATAATTCAATTAGGGTTAAGAACAATCTTTACCTGAATTCGACGGCAATCAAAGGCATAGATTCATAAATAGCTGCGAAACGATTTATACAGTCAGACCTCTCATTCAGATGATGTAAGACATCTGCCGAAAGCATTTCCGTATTCGTACATTCGGGACATTTGAACTTTTTCCTTGGGGTCACTTTAATGGGAGCCTTTGCCGTCACATTCGATACCTTTACATCAAAATTATTAATAAATATATCAGAAATAAAAAAATAATTTTTAACCAAAAAATTCATAGCAATGTCTTCGCAATTCATTTGTTGGTCGACCCACGATCTGATACTCTCTGGCATTACATTTGTGTATAAATGGTTGTAATACTAATATAAAGGTATTAGTAATTAGTAAACAATGACTAAAACAAATTCAGAAGTTTAATACTTTGTGATAAAAAGCTGCCCCGGTCAATACCATCGACACATCATTAGTCCATTCAGACTCATATCTCCATTTAGAGGTTCGATTATCCCAGCGATGGACCCGAGAAGGAAAGCCGACTATTCTGTCGGGAAACTCCCGCCACACTTGATATCCAAATTCGAGCTCATCTGATGTTAACATAACAATGTCGTCATCGATGGCCAAAATGGCGTCCGTTTCGATTGATTCAAAAGGATAGAAACGATTGCTTAATTTATTCTGTGCGGTGACAATTACTTGAAGCGGGACCTGAATATTAGGCCAATTGTCAATTTTGGGCGGACTTTTAAACTGATTATTCCAAACGACTAGAACTTTAACACAACTGCGGGCTTTCACTACACTTCTGATTACTTCATAAAGACTTTCCAAACGATCGTAGGTCAGAATAACTGCAGTGAAACCAATTGATTGTCGCGATGAGAGCTTTGGACTAATTATTGCATATTCTTTATTGAGAGAAGGAAAGGGCGACCGATTCCAGTGATATGTCGGCGAAGAGTTAGGAAAGATTCGCTCATTTATTATTTGAAGAGTTGTTAACGCAATGGTTTTCATTGAACTAAAATAGGTTTTCCAAATGAAATGCGACATTTCCTTCATTTCGAGGACTTGAGTTTCAGGAATAGCCTTTAAAATCGAAAATAAATCGGGAAAAGAGTGGCTCCAAACTTTTATTGCAGTTCTTTTCCAATCAATTCTCTCTTCAAAAGGCAAAACATAATTATCGGAAATAATAATAGGAATACATCCGGACATAAGAGAATCGCTGAGAATTGGATGACCTAAGAGTACTGTTTCCAGTATTAAACAAAAAGTAGAGTCCGTTAATACGTTTGGATAAACAAATTCATTCTTTTGTTGAATATCACAAAATCGAGTCTTATTTTTATCTTTGGTTTGATAGCAATCATTTTGAAGAACAAGTATTAGGTCCGAGTGTTTTGTCGACAATTCTCTGAGTATTTGTTGATTTCTTTGGTTGACTGAATCGTATTGACCGCAAACGACAAACCATTTTCGACTTTTATGTAAAAGTGATTTCTCGTCGAAATCTCTTTTTTCTGAACTAAAAAGACTGAAGAAAGGAATGGAAATATCAAATGTCTGTCTGTAAGTCCAAGAGTCAAATCCTGCGCCAGCAATCAATGCTTGTCCAACACTGACATCAATTCTTGTATTGTAATCGGGATAAGAGCCCGAAATCATATTAAATATGAGATGATTTGTACCCTTTCCTTCCCAATACGGAAGGGATGATAATATTCTTGAAGTCTCCGACAATTTAATAGTCATTTGATTGAGAAAATCAATATTTGGAATAAAAATACAGGCCTTCGAGGGATCGGTCGTATAGTAAGGACTCGATATAATGGCCTCTAAAAGTTGTCGGAACTGTTTTGAAATCGGACTAAGAATTTGATTACCATTTGAGTCAATATAATTAACTGAAGGATAAATATAAACACTAATTAACTCTTCGTTCAGATTCTTATTGTTGTTATAATTTCCACAGCGATAGACATCAAAACAATTAAAGTGATTACACGAAGAATTGGTTGGTGTCGGCGGCCATACATTGCTTTCAATCACAAACTCAACAGAATTATGAAAATCGTTTAAGACTTTGATCTTTGACTCCTCTAATGATAACAACTCTGAGCTCGAATGAGTTGAAGATACGTTTGGATCAGATGAAAGTGATGTCAACCAAAACAATATTATATAAATCGTTGATATTATTAAACAAATTAAAACAAATAAAAATATTATTACATAATTAGGAAATAATTTAAATGAAACTATAAATGAATTTTTACATGAATTTAATTTTTCAAATTTGTTATCTATATTTGAAAAAAGCATTTTTCAAATGAAAACTATTTATTAAATTTAATTCTTTCGTTTGAAATAACCGACAAATGATTGAAAAAATGTAAAATAAATCATTTTTTAAACATTATTTACAAAATGTTAATTCATTTTTTGTTTATTTTTGAAATTTAGTATTTTTTACTCCATTTTCTGGGAATTCCCTAAAAATTGGGGGGAAAATCCCTGAAACTAAAACTGATTTTTCTCCGACACATGTTTTGATTTGTAAGTGTAAACACGTGTTTAACCAAATATTAAAACTATATTCGAGTTTAATTTAATTTCTATTTTTTACTCATTTTATCACTTTTAGTAACCCATTAATGAGCAAAAAATGAGCAAGATTAATTTCATTCCATGTGTTTATTGGATTAAAAGAGGTGTCTCTAAAGAAACTCCGAATAAAATTGAATTAACAAAAGAAGATCTGAAGAGAATTATTGAAAATCAAAAACAAAGAATTGATTCCAATGAAGAGTCGGTTTATTATTAGTTTATTTAGAAATTTATATTCAAATTATTTATGAAAATTTGTTTATTAGAAATGAGGAACAAATGAATGTTAGTTCCGATGAAGAAATAAACGAAAATGAAGAAAACGAAGATCGCGATATCATTGAGAGATACGGTTTAGACAATTACGAAGAGGACAGCGAAGGAGAGTTAGGGACTAATAATTTAAACAGTTTGGCACAACTCACTGTTTATGCCTCTGAAGCTGACGATCCATATCTTCAAAATGAAGACAATAATGAAGACGTATTCATAGGTTTCTATGGTTTGAATTATTAATATTCTGTTGATAGGAATGTGAAGAAAGGGATAACTTTAAAATAAAATCGACCGATAATTTACTTTTGGTCGGACACGTCGAGAGCGATGCCTCAACACTTGAAGTTCACAGTAATTACTAATAAAACACTGATTTTAAACTAAAAATGAATGAATTTATAGTTTACAACGAAGAGGACGAACATTACTGCCATCACGACATTCTTCTTCCGGCGTATCCCATCTGTTTTCAATGGATTAACTTTTCTCCTGAGAGCGAAGGGGCCGTCAATTACATTGGAATTGGAGATATGACTCCAGAGATATGTATTTGGGATTTGGATACTGTTAACTGTTTAGAACCCGTTTCCAAACTCATCGGACATTCGGACGCCGTTTTAGATCTCTCCTGGAATTCAATTTTACGGAAAGTTATTTCGAGCGGTTCCGCCGATCACTTCTGTTATATTTGGGACTTAGAAACCAATCAAATGTTAACTAAATTCAAACATTTTAAGAGTAATGTTCAGTCGCTTCAATTCCATCCTTTTGAGGCACAGACCCTCTTAATTGGTGACAGCAATGGTAATGTGTCGATCGCTGACTGTCAAAGCACTGCTTTCAAGAAAATTAAAGTCTGTGACAATGAAATCGAAAAAGTGATTTGGAATCACTTCAATCCTTATTACTTCTTCTGTTCGACTTCTGATGGATTTGTTTATAGTTATGACGTCCGAAACACTGAAAAACCTTTTTATCAAATAAAAGGACACAATGACTCAGTCACTGGTCTATCGCTCAGGTATTTAAAGTTTTATTAAATAATTGATTACTTAAATTTTGAAATACAATTTGAATTAGTCCTCAAATTAATGGATGTTTAATAACCGCTTCAATCGATAAATTGGTTAAAGTTTGGGACATCGATCAGGAAAGCCCTCAATTTATCGCTGAATTTTCAGATTTAAATATCGGATCAATTTTGAGTCTGAGTTCAAATCCTGACTTACCCTTTACTATAGTTGTTGGCGGAGATAATAATAAGGCAGAGAATTATAAAGTAATCGATGTCTCAAAATTAAAGACAGGTTTGTTTTCCTTAAATATTAGCCTTTCCTTCTATTTCGTAGAATTTATTCATTTCTCTCCTCTTATTGTTGATTAGAATTAATGATATTTTTGCAGAAATAGAAGGAAAAGTAGTTTTGACGACAAATATTCTTTTATTAATAATTAACTTTTAAAAACATTTACAGTTCGCTCACATTTTGATTCCCGGAATATCAATAAATCGAATAAAAACGACAAAAAGTGTGTTTAAATAGAACTGGAAAAAAGTGATTGTTTTATGTTTTGTTTGGTATAATTCAGTGAATTAATGAAAGAAATTCATTAAATGGACTCTTCGTTATATCTTTTAAATATATTTTATATGAATCACAGATTTATTATAATTAAATGTTTGGCCACTTCTTAAGACAAAAGTTGAATCAAATGGTGTTCAGTATATTTTATGCCATTTGATTATCTGTTTTCTGGGCTGTTGTTTCATTTCAGACCAGAATTGTTGTCCGACCACAAAGTGACCGATATGTCGCTCTTTGCGCGACTCATTATTCTCTTCGTTAGCCACTGGTGTTTCCGGTGATGAGGGAGACTGAGAGCTCTCCTGTTTAGATGACAAGACAAACATAAAGGCCGACTCTTCGTTTTCAAATGACATCAAATCGAATGTTAAGATCTCATTCTCGCCCCAAACCATCTTTTGTGTCGTCGAAGTCTTCTTTTTCTTTATTAGTTTTCCGTTAATGAAAAGCAAAACCCGAACGTAATAACCTTTTAATCGTTAAAAATGTTTATTTTTTGAAAATGTCTCGGATTTCACTCACAAATACTGGTTTGAGTTGATATGTGCGGCATATGGTTAAGAGTCGCTCTCACCAGTGAAATGGTTACCCGTTTCGATGTCGGCAAATAACACAATCCAATCAAGAGTTCTCCCTTTGCCTGAAACCAATTCAAATAATTTCTTTAATCTGAAATTCTATTAATATTTTCAGTGGTTATGCGATGACCTAATGATCAAACTTTAAATTTAACCAAAATTTGACCTAAAATTGATTTGTTCTTTAGATAACTTAGTTTTTATATCAATTTAAAGTTAACTAAGTTTTATGAATTCAAATTTGAAAAAAATATAAATTAATTTAAATTATAAAAAATAGTAATAGATTTGGGAATTATTTACAGTAAAATCGACTGACTTTCGATAGTTTGCATAACTTTTTGGAATTAGTCTCAAATATAAATCGAATAATTGAATATTTTTTGGTCGACAAATACTAAGTATATATCCATTTGATTATATTTTATAAAACTACTCTTCAAGTGTTAACTCAGTATTTGACAAAAACTATGTATTAATCAGGGATGGCCAAAGGGGGTATTCCGAAATAAAAATTGGCAAAATATCCCCCTGGGAAAAATCGGAAAAAGGATCGGCGCCGGGTTTTCAAAATTTTTGAGAAAAAATTGTAAAATAATACGCTAAAAGTGGTATTTAGATGTTTTTTCTTAAAAAAATCCATAGAATTTCATCATTTTTAAGATATTTTATCAAAAATAAGACCAAAAATGAACAATTTTGGTCAAAAAACTTGTAATTTCTTTAACTTTAACTTTCTTTAACCTTTCTTTAACTTAAAAGCTTTAATTTGATTATTATAAGATATTAATGAGACAATTTATATGTAAACAAGGTTTGCGTTCAAACTCAAATGGCACTACATTTACGGGTTACATTTAGTATATAATTTATAGTGTGTTTTAATCGGAAAATATTAATATTTTAAAAAACAAAAATTTAAATAAAGGCTTAAC
>JAQIXI010001609.1:0-12963 GCA_034700165.1 Galumnidae sp. Gr-Ori-00277 | reverse complement strand
TTTCTCTTCTGATTATTATGTAGACTGAAAAGAGCTTCAAAATTCACCCTACTTTTATTTTGGGTATCGAAGGGTAACATGCTCAAAATGACGAATAAAAAATTAAATAATGATATTTTGTGATCAATTTTGAGAATAATATTTTCTTAGAGTAAACATTCTACTTGATACTGGCTACTGAATAGTTTTGGAAATTTTCAATTATCATGTATGGTTTTTGTTTTATTTGAATTAGAAATTTGAAACTAAAAAACGACCTAGAGCAAAAGTGTTTAAAATTATAGAAATAATTTTCTCATATTCTTTAATCAAATGACTCACTAAATGTTATACAAAAATGTTAAATTAATTTTATTAAATATTTTGTCAAGTTCCGACAAGTCCTTTGTTGTGAATTTAAAGAGAAAGGATGTAAAAAATTATACCCTTAGAAAAATTGAGTCAACATTTGGAAGACTGTCCTTTCAATGTTAAACAGTGTTTGTAGTGTTAAACAAAATTGTATTAAAGAATTACTTAAATTGAATTAAAAAAATAACTTTAAAAAGAAAAATTTTGTTCAAGATTATATTAGTTAATAGCGTTAATAACTTTTTGCGTATAAATTAATTTTACGTAATTCGATGTAATATTTAATTAAAGATTTATTTTTAAATAATTAAATATAACTATAATAATTATAGCTATGACATTTATTTAAATAAATATTTTTACTTGTTATCTCCATTAACATGGGGACTTAAAATCTATCCTAACGGGACAATAAGACTCATTAAAAAAATATTTTATTTCAAATATAAATAAGTATTTGAATGTTTATCAAATATTTTATTTTTATTAATTTTTAATGATATTTATCTAATTATTGGCTAAATTTTATGATAAATATATTTTTAAAAAATACATTAAAACATTTAAATTATAGAAAACAAGGAAATCAAATGTTTTTAAAAGAAGACTAAAATTAAATAATTAATTTACTTAATAACTCAAATTTTTAGCGTCCAATCGAAGACAATTCGACACATACGTGCGGGCCCTCACACATGTCGGTTAAACGCAAGTTCGGTCCCGACAACAGGACATTTGTCACACACCCGGATGTATCACAAAATATAAAACATCTGTTTATAATTTAATTAAATCTATTCCTATAAATTCGTTTCCAATATTTAAGTTTAGAACAGTTTAAACTTATACTTCAAAATGAAATCTATTCTCTTCTTAGTAGTATTTGTTGTCTCCACTCTTTCAGGTAAGACCACAAAAAGCCTGTTCTTTCATTCAATGATTTCTTAATCCATAGTTCAAAGCCTATCTATAAAGCCAGGAGCAAAGGCAGATAAAGGAACTGGCGTAAATTATGGTTCAAAAATTAAAGGAGTAGAAGGAAGTGTAGGATCTAAAAGAGTAAAAGGAAATGTAAGAAATGTAGAAGGAACTGTAGGACATGTTGGCGGAACATTAAAAGGAGTAGAAGGAACTGTAGGACATGTAGAAGGAACTGAAGGACATGTAGAAGGAACTGTAAGACATGCTGGCGTATCATTAAAAGGAGTAGAAAGAAGTGTGGATGGTGTCCATGTGGGTAAGGTTGGTGATGGTGTAAAGATAAGAGTAAAAGCAGATGTAGATAACGTTTAAATTTAGATGACGTGAAATTTTGGTTCAAAATATGAATAGCAGCAACTACAAATTAATGTTTTTCTATTGTTTTAATAAAACTTCATTGAATAAATGTTTCAAATTGTCTAACCTAGAGCATTACATTCTTTGTATTTTTTTACTTAAAACTAAATTTCATGAAATAATTTTTTTTAAACTATTAATTATTTATTAAATACTAATTAAGGAAAACTGGCACTACCAAGCTAATGCCAATTCAGTCTAGTCTTATACTATTGCCTTTCAAACTTCTGCCAATTGAGGTACAATCAGATCCCGTGAAGGGAAACACTATTTGCAAATCTATATTTTCAAATTTTAATTTTAATTATAATTCTGTTCTGAGAGCTGTTTCTTATAGAGAAATAGTTGTAAACAATTTTATGTATAACATCTGATATTGTTGTGGACGGGATGGCACAGGTTTAATAATTCACACATTTTGTGATTAAATAAGAATAGTTTTTTATTATGAAAGATTAACTTAAAATACATTAAAACACATTTAATATTACATAAACAGTGGAAGCATTTATAGTAGTATAAGTAAAGGGAAAGATGATTAAAGTTGTGTAACTAACAGTAGTTATCACACATCAGAAGTGAAGTCTCTGAGGTCTGTGCACCGACTTATATAATGGGCACAAAGAGGTGGAGAATATACACTATTATTCTAGGATTGGGTAATACAACCTGTAATACAATGTTTGGATAATAAGTGGGACAAATGGGAGGCTCATAACATTACCCCCGGTAATTATGACTGGACTCCAATCATTAAAAGTAGATAAAATAATTAATTAAAATTTATAAATACAATTGTCGGTATAATATCTTTAATTGTAACACTTGAGTGATATAATAGATCAATAAAATACTTATTATTGTGTATTTTGTTATAGAAGATTATAAACTGATACATATTGTTAACTAAAATGATTAATAATGAATATAAAATTTATGTTTAAGATTAACATTAAAGGTTGTTTTCAATAAAATGAGGACATGAATTACTTTTGGAGGTATTTCGTCAAAAACATCAATATCATCAAAAACGGTAATGTACCGCAGGTCACGTCTGGAAAACGGAAATCTGGTGATTTGGTCCTTGAAGACGTATGTTATACTCCTCACGCACTCATTCGTCGCTGACGGCCGGTCCTACATTCAATCACTCGTCGCTGTCAGTCAACCCCATACGTACTCATTCATCGCTAGCTAAGGACCCATCGTTCACTCGTTCGTCACTGATAGCCGATCCTACATTCACTCATTCGTCAATCATAGCCGTCAATACTTAAACATTAGAGCCAACGCTAAACCTCATTCGCAAACCGAAACAAAAGCTAATAAAACTCGTTTCGACTCTATATACAACCGCTAAACGCGTTCATCGACTCCGGAAAACTGAGGACTTCTACTGTCATTAAACTAATCGATGGCAACACTCGAAGCACTGGGTTCCGTGACTGTCAACACTACTATCGCAAACACATCGCAAACACATCGAACAATATATTACGTATTACCGAACTTCCGATACCCGCTTCTCATAAGTTCAGGCATTAGCGAACGATTTGACCTAAATTTGGACTTAAAACGCCGAAAAGGGAACATCAATTACCAGAACCATCAGAAGCGTAATGTATTTCAAACTCTCGACTCAATAAACATATCGAAACGTAACTAAAGGCATAACGGAAAGTCTACAAATCTTTACCGCTCTCCGAAACGACAAAATTCGAATCAACGCATCGAAAAGCATTTTTAACTTAACGCTCAACAGACCGACCATCGGACGCAAGAATACCTCTCACTTCAGCGTATCCTGAAGACTACGTCCCTTCACTACTCACCGAACAGTCAATACACGATTCAACGCATCGCATACAAAATCTACCGCTTCTCATAGGAAACGCATCGACACTAATACGGAGCTAAGACCTCACTTCACGGCTTAACAGAACTAAAAGCCGCTCAACAGTCGACAGACCTAACGTTCTTTTGTAACCCTATCGTAAACAACGGTCGAGACAAATCAGATGTAACGCCACAACTCGTACACAAACAGCGCTCAACTCTTCACAATCGCTGCCTCAAATCGATATCACTTGACAAAAAAACTCTGAACGCCCGAAACTATCCAAATATCAACGACATTACACTTCCAGACCTCGACACAAACAGATGCCACTCTTCAGCGCTCGATTTTTACCAAATGGCAAAAATCACAGCAACTCTGGGCAAATGTGAGGAAACCGTGTTTTCAATATTGCGCTATAAAGACATCAAACGATATTTCTTATCGTTTATTTGCTAATCCTCTCTATTCAGAACGCATGCTCGCAATAAGCATATCTCTTAGGGTAATAAAGGTAAAATTCATATTCTTTGAATATTAGCGAGTAACATATAGCCTTATGTTAGTAATGGAAAGACAAAGTAAATTATGTCTCTCTAGAGACTATTCTTTTTATTAGTAACGGGAGGGGACAAGGAGGTCTTTTGGTAGTAACGGGAAAATAATTCTTTGAAAATTAACGGGTAACATATAGACTTATGTTGGTAATGGAAGGACAAGGTGGTTTTTGGCTCTCTAGAGACCATTCTTTTTATTATTAATGGAGGGGACAGTGAGGTCTTTTGCTAGTAAAGAGAATATATTTCTTTGAAGATTAACGGGTAACATATAGACTTATGTTGGTGATGGAAGGACAGGTTGGTTTTTAACTCTCTAGAGACCATTCTTTTTATTAGTAACGGGAAAAGACAGGGAGGTTTGTGTCTCTAGAGAAAATTCTTTTTATTAGTAATTGGAGCGTTAAGGGAGGTTTGTGTCTCTAGAAAACATTCTTTTTATTAGAAATGGGAGGTGACAGAGAGGGCTTTTGCTAGTAATGGGAAAATAATTCCTTGTATATCAAAGGGTAATTTTCACTCTCTTTGCTATTTGCTAGGAGGTTGATGGCTTTCTAGAGATACATTCTTCAGATATTAATTGAAAAAACATATACCAGCCAGTGCTTACACTAATCCGCGCGTGCGCTGGTATGCGCGTACACTAATCCACGCAAACACTCATCAGCGCATACACAAATATGCGCGTACACTAATCAGCGTGTACACTAATATGCGCGTACACTAATCCGCGCGAACACCAACCAATGCTTATGCTGACCCACGCATACACTAATTTATCCCTTTCATAATCCCCTATATACTAATAAACCCATATACTTATCCACTCGTAATTTGATAAATTTATTTAGAATAATTTAAAACCAATCAGAGAACCTTATTGAAAATGATCGTAAATGTAGTGATTATGGCTTTGACCTCAAACTTTGTTTTATTAATAGAAATGAAGGTATTTCATACTGTCTTTCTTACATGTCTTTCAAATTAGTATAAAACTTTAACATTTTATTCTTCTGAAGTTCATAAGCACAATTATAGTTGGGAAGTATGATTTGCAAATTGAATTCGAATTTTCAATAAGCATACATTATATTAATATCAAAGAGCTTAAGGAGATTGGTGTCTTTAAGATTGTTTTGGTCATTCATAAAATCTTCAGGCATTTGAAGAGCCAGATAATTAAGTTGAACAGAAGAAACGGCATCAGAAGGTAAGTCACCCAAAATGTCCAACAAAGGTATTGCTTCTGACATATAAAGCGAAGAGCCAAGGAATAATATTAATTTGTCGTCTTAAATTCAACTTTGCTGACCTCTGTGTCATTCAGGTGCTTTTTGTGTTTAATAACTTATTATGGTCTCTATTGGATATCCATCAATGAAAAGATTACCAATTACTTCTTGAATGCTTTCAAAACCGTTGTTATGGTGATTCATATCAATTCCATATTCGAATTTGAATCTCTTCGATATTTTCAACTTTTATGAATCTGAATTTGTTGATTAAATTAAGAATTCGGACTACCAATTCAATCGGAAGAATTTTCTTCGGTGAAGATTTGCTTTGTTTTGATGAAAACATTATTACTGATTTGAATTGCAAATTATTTTTTGATAAACGAAAGAAACACAAATTGTCAAACTTTACTTCACGAGTTCACAACGGAGAATGAATAATAGAAAATATTTTGCATTTCGTTCTTTAAAAGATGTGTTTATTGTAAGGACAAAAAGTTTAATGACAAAAAGCTTTTAAGCAAAAACTTTTAGTAAACACTCATTGGTCAAAGCAATAAACTTTTGTTTATGTTTAGACATCTGGACTTTTGAATAACCTTAAATAATTTTTTTTCATTTTGATTATTGGTTATTAAATATAATGATATTTGATTATTGAATATGTATATTAATATATAAAAAATAAAAATTAAAAAATATATAAATAGTAAAATAATATGCCTATAATTTAATCCTCAAATCAATTGTTTTTTCTTGTTTAAGTAATTAATTTATAGAATAAATAATTTATGACCATAATTTCAATGGTATTGTTTACATTTCATAACATACTTATTTTTCTGAAATCTTTTATTTTATTTAATATATTTAAAATTTTATAAAATCATTTATACAAACAATTAATTGATTCTAATTGTTTATATGACTTATTACTTTGTGTTTCTAATTTGAGAATTATAATTTTTGTTAAATTTCCTTCTTTTAACTTATTTTCCCGTTTAAATCTAACTTTATTAATGAAAGGTTTAACTCCATTAATGTTTAACCTAAATTTTTTATTCTTGCTCCCATCTTTGAGCAAATTTGTTCAAAACTAATTGTAAAATTTGTGTTGTTGTGGCCCTGTTCTTATCAAATGAATATATTGCTAATATGAAAATTTTCAAACTTAATAAAAGTTTTGATCTAATAATCTGAGGGCTTCTAAAAAGTGTTGGATTTGTGTTAGCGGCCACTTTTTCTATTATAGGTTCAGTTTTGGATATACTAAGTGATATTGCGGTTGAGTTAACGGAATTAGTTTTAACCTTGAGATTCTCAATAGTCAAGTCATTATATTTGTTTGCTAAACACGTTTTATATATTTCTTTATCAAAGTTTGACTCATTGTTTACTTCTGTTATTTCTTTATCATTGGCCGGATATGAAATAATAGCTTTGTTTTGGGGTTTGGAAACTTTTACATTAGCATATGATTCTGTTTTATTACTTAGGAAGAGAAGAACAGCTGCATTTTTGTTTAATTTACGTAACAAATCATCCGAATTTTTAATGGGTTTGCAATAAATTTTATCTTCACGGTATTGTAAACAGTGCATTGGTATTGTTCAAATATTTGAGATTAAGGGAAATTTTTGTTTCCTCTCCTTTCGGAATATTCTTTTGGAGAGGAAAACCAGGTGTACATTTATTTATTTTGGGTAACAATTTCTTTGAAACTGTTATTTGCTTTGCATTTATTTCTACCAAATTATGCGTTAGTTTTTCAAAAGCTTTGCTAAAAATCTGTGATTTATTTGCATACATACCCTGTATATAATTGTTTTTATCATTTATTGCACAGATGTTTTGTTTTTGTTGTGTCATTGCATTACTAACAAATTGCGATTTATTGGTTTGAAAGTTTGTTACACCATCTGTAAAACTTCTACTTTGATTATTAATCTTAGGAAAAGGATCACTTAACTTATCAAACTTTCTATGGTTTGTGAATTTTTCTACTATTTCAAAGTCGGCAACGATACAACCTTTATTTAATTGTTTGTAAGAATTAGAGCAATTACTTATGGATAAACACAGCTGACGTTTAGTCACAAATGCTTGCGTGTCTTTTACATAAATTATAGGATTACTTCTTTGCGGAGATTAAGGGATAAAGTGTTTTGCGGAATAAGGAATTTTTACCTTCGATTGGTTTAAGGCTTGGATCATTGTTTAAGCAAAGAAAACTGAATATCATGCATAAAGAATTTTTTGAATATTCAAGATAATTATCATAATATACTGACTCAAAGTTACAAAATATAACCTATCATAATTTTTCGGTCTTAAGATTTATCGCAAATTTTTTTCCACAATCCTCATTAATTTTGTTGTTTTCTTTCAAATAAAGTGCTAAAATTGTTTAAATTTTTGTTTAACATGATGAAAATGAGATTTCAGTATTAATTATGAGTATTTGAAAGTTTTGCCAGGAAGTTTCCCATGGTTTCTCTACAGTTTATTATATCATTTATTAAGTAGAATATAAACACAAAGAGAAACCATGGGAAACTCTCTGGCAAAATTTTCAAATACTCATAATTAGTATTGAAATCTCATTTTCATCATGTTAAACAAAAATTTAAAAAATTTTAACACTTTATTTGAAAGAAGACAACAAAATTAATGAGGATTGCGGAAAAAAACTTGCGATAAACCTTAAGACCGAAAAATTATGATAAGTTATATTTTATAACTTTGAGTCACTATATTATGATAATTATCTCGAATATTCAAAAAATTCTTAATGCATGATATTCAGTTTTCTTTGCTTAATCAATGATCCAAGCCTTAAACCAATCGGAGGTAAAAATTCCTTATTCCGCAAAACCCTTTATGATCTTGAATATTAAAGGAGGCCTTTTACTAGTAACGGAAGAATATTTCTTTGAATATTAACGGGTAACATAAAGGGTGAGCACTTTTAAGTTGACAGTACAAATTAGAAATTAATAAATTTAACAAATAACACGTCATTTAATAATATTATCAAAATGTTCCCCATTTCGAGCAATACAAATGTGAAGTCAATAAATAAAATTATTAATATTTTACATTTTTGATACAAAAACCTGTTTCTTATCATTTGTACTGTCAACTTAAAAAAACTAAAAACCTGTTTTTCGACGTTTTAGAGCTTTGTTATTATGTTTTCTGCTACTTCTCTTACTAATTAGAGCCTTATTTTGGATTTTTCCCTCATTTTTTTGTGATTTTTCAATATTTTAGGAAAAATCGAGCCGGCGCGAGGAGGGTCCTCTCGCGCTCATCCCAGGGGGTGTATTTTGGCGATTTTTCGCTCCAGGGGGGTATACGGGTAATATCCCCCTTATTGGCCATCCTAGATTTTAAGTTTAATTTGAGTTAACTTACCTTTCCTTTTGTATTCCTATGCACATAACACTACACATAGCACATAAAATGACCAAGACTCTCCGATTTTCACTCACAAAACTCACTCTATTGTTTAACTCTTTCATATGACTAATGACTAAATTTACCTAGCTCAAAAATTTTTATGAAAACAATTCTTTGTTTTAGAAATTATGTTCAAAGTCCATTCTAGAACATTCCAATGCAAAGAAAAGCCTATTACGCCGTAATCGCGCAATACTTGACTTCCGCTCAATTCTGTGCTCTTATTCCATAGTTTTTCAGTATTTTGGCACTTCTTTTCCAACTTTTTAACTACATTTACGCAGTAGTTGTAGTATATAGTTTCGTTTTATTAAGATAACTTTAATATTTACTAATTAGATATTAAACTTACCTAGTAATAAATTTTTGTAGGCGTTTCTCATTTTTACTGATTATTTTGGTTTTGTATTATTTTCTGATAATTTTGTCATTTATTATAAAAATAAAAACCTTTTATATTCTCGTTATAAATCAATTTCTAAACATTTCATCGCATTATAAGGAAGTAAGTAATTTAATCTTGATAATATTAAGAGAAACTTAATTTTCGACACATGTTTATTTTATTATGGGTTTATTATCAAATTTTTAAATAAAACCATATCTTAGGACATAAGCATTCTTTTTATAATTACACTCAATGTACATGTATAATTCTTGCCCAGTATAATACTTATAAGGGTGATATACCTTGGTTTTCAAAACCCAAATCATTTTCATATAAAACACTATAATACTCTATACCGTACAATACCTAAAATATTCTACAATTACTGAAGTGTTGACTGTATTATCTTATAATATCTTGCACATTTATTTATTGGATGATTTTCTCATACATAATTTTACATGCTATGTAAGTCTTATAAATATTTTGCATGTTACTAATCAAAATTTCACTTTAAATTCAATCTAATCAATGCTATCTAAAAATCCATAGTTTGCTAAATGTTCTAGTTAAATTTTATGTTTTTAATCGTCAGCTTATTGATGCCTACATTGGAAATAAATTACCCTGCAAAATCCAAACCTCTAAGTATTTGTTGATGAAATTTTTAGTATTACCAAGATAATAAAAGACTACTCATTCAAATTTCTATATTAAGGGTTTACGATAAATGGGTGGCTATGAAAAGGAGAGGTTTGTTAACATCTCTGAAGAAAAGAAAAATGGACTGACGTGTAGTGTCTGACAACAAATATTCCGTAATCCGGTTATCGCCAACTGTTGTCTTCAGACATTTTGTGAATTTTGTATACATGAGTGGCTCAAAAACCTCTGAACGCCCTAAACTTCAAGAACATCAACGAAACTACACTTCCAGACTTCCGACACAAATAGATGCGAATCCTCACCGAAGTAATGCTTTTCAGCGCTTGATTTTTACCGAATGGCAAAAATCACAACAACTCGGGGCGAATGTGAGGAAACCGTGTTTTAAAAGTCGCGCTTCAAAGACATCGCCTGATATTACTTAACTTTTATTGGCTAATCGTATTCGCGCCTAACGCTTGCATTATATTCATAACGCATGCTCGCTATAACTCATCTCATTTTATAAATAACCGTTATTTTTGTCAATTCATGGTTCTTTGGATTCAGTCGCTCAACGAGTAAACATCGACTCTAAAACTCATTCGTTTCTCATTTTGTATTCGTTTTCGTTGTCTTCTGAAAAAACGGTTTTAACCGAAACTCTGTTCACTGATTCTGTCCGCTCATCGCCGCAATAGTCGCTCATTTGTTTGATAGGAACAAAGACGACTGGACTGCACATTGCTTTCCCGAAAGTAAGTCAGTCGGCGACCACTGAAACTAAACTCTGAAACTCTTTTCGTATCGAATCAATCGTTTGACGCCTAAACTACTGGTGTCCTCCGTCACCGAACCCGGGTTACCGTTACAAATTAAAGGGTTGAGACACAAAAAAGAGGTTTTACTTAGAGAAAACTACCCTTGCTCAATCAATTCAAAATCTGAAGAAAAACTAAGCCTCCAAGATCGCATTTTAGGAAATTTTGCAAAAGTGCCCCTTACCTCCCCCTGACGGAAAATTTTGGCATACTGTACATGACTTTTAGGCTCCCTTTTAGGGTCTTATACCCCCTTAGGGTCAAGGACCTTGCCCATCCCTGACTAATCTGGTAAATTTTATTCACTTTCTTAAAAATAATTTCATTGATTTTTGTCTGATTTGATTTGTTCTGATTATTTGCTAAAGGATTCGGCTCAAACCTTAACCACAAACCTCTACAAAGATATGAGACAATCGATCGCTAACTGGAAATTGGAGTCCAGTCACAACTTGGAAGCCTTCGTTGAGGAAATTTGTCTTAATTTCACCATTAGATGAATGGCAAAAATTTCTTCCCTTATGGTTGAGATAACTAACCAAGGAAACAATTATGAATTTTATAATATAACAGTCCTTGAAACTTCAGTGACCAAGTTCAAATTAGGGGAGAAGTTCAAAGATGTTACTTCAACGCATAATGGCTTCTAATGTGTACGAGTCTATAAGAGACAATAAACTTTGGCTAAATAATCTAGATATACAGTCAAAATACGTGCATGATACTAATCAGTAATACTTAAGACTTGCAGGTAATTACAGAATATTTTATGTATTATACCCGTATAAGTATTATTGTGGTTAACATTAGACATAATGCAAATGGTTTGGGTTTTGAAAATCTAGGTATATTACCGGTATAAGTATTATACTGGGTAGTAGAGCCCCAAATTCTCTGAAAACAATTGGATTTAGACTTCAGTCAAAATTAAAGTCAGAAATGGGCGGAAAGTGGAAACTCTTTTATATACCAACGGAATCAATGCCATCAAAAAGAGTCCTTTCATTAGTTTTGTCCTGGATCAACTAATCTGGTAAATCTAATTCACTTTCTTAAATATAATTCCATTGATTTTTGTCTGAATTGATTTATTCTGATTATTTGTTGAAAGATTCGGCTCAAACGCTAATCACAAACCTATACAGAGTTATTATGAGTCAATTGGTAACTGGAAATTGGAGTCCAGTCACAACTTGTAAGTCTTCGTTGAGGAAATTGGTCTTAATTTCACCATTAGATGAATGCCCAAAATTTCTCCCCTTATGGTTGAGATGACTAACCAAGGAGACAATTATGAATTTTATAACATTACAGTCCTTGATGCCTCAGTGACCAAGTTCAAATTAAAGGAGAAGTTCGAAGATGTTTCTTCAACGCATAATGGCTTAAAATGTGTGCGAATCTATAAGAGGCAAAAAACTTTGATTAAATAACCTTAATATACAGTCAATATACGCTTGATACTTTAGTAATTAGTAATTATTAGGTACAGTTGCAGGTAATTACAGAACATTTTAGGTGTTATACCCGTATAAGTATTATTGTGGTTAGAATTAGACACTATTGAAGTTTGAGTTTTGAAAATCTAGGTATATTACAGGTATAAGTATTATACTGGGTAGGTGTTTTACATGTACATTGATGTATATTGACTTTTTGTTTATATATTGTTTGTTCTTACAATAATTTATTATTACATAATTCTTGTAATAAATTCTTTGTATAATTAATTAATAATATTTATTAAACAAATAATGTTATCATTTATTTTTACCTAAATTTTGATAAATGAATGGCGTTTTAAAAAACAAATAATTCAATTAAAAATAGTTTTTTTTGTTAAATAAAATTTTAATTATGAAATTATTTATTAATGAAAATATGATAATTTTGTTCTATTAACTTTATTTTCGATTAAATAATAAATTTAGAAAGTTGCCTAGATCATTAATATTAAATAATTTGTATCTTTAATCAATTTAAAAAAGAAAAATATTGTTCAAGATTATACAGTAAAATCTCCGAGTTGTGAATTCCCGTACTATGAATATTCCCTTGGTGTGTTAACTCAATGATAGTTTGGAGGACCGGGTATATCACCTGATTTTAGGGGGGTTTTAATTCTATATTGTGAATGCTCTGAGGTGCATAAAATTACCATGTGCATTTACTCATTCACATCTGGGAGATTCGACTGTATTAATTAATATATTTGTGTCTAGATTAATTTTAAATATTTTGATATAATATTCAATTAAAGGTTTAACTTAAATAAATAATTAAATATAATTATAATAATTTTGAAAAATAAATGTAATAAATCTTAAAA
>JAQIXI010001608.1:0-12964 GCA_034700165.1 Galumnidae sp. Gr-Ori-00277 | reverse complement strand
TCAACTTTAGTAATTCTTATACTTAATCATTGATATTACTAATGGATTTACAGATTTTAATACAGAGTTGACTTAATCTGCATTAAAATTTGTGAATCCATTAGTAATATCAATGATGAAGTATAAAGATTACTAAAGTTGAGGAATGGACTTTCTTTTCACACTTTACCTCACTCATCAAGCAAGAATAATTTGTACTTATCATTAGGATTTGCTTGGTGGTTCGAATTCTTGCACTAAAGGTGCAAGATATTATAGTCATAAAGCAAGAGTAACTCATGCAATATTAGTGCTTTACCTTGATGATTATAATTCTTGCACACTTTATCTACAAAACCATACATGTTCAGAAAAAGACTTTGATTATTTTTTACAGTCAAAAAAGAACGTGATATCTGTCTAAAAGTTTGTATCTCAAACTAAACAAGAAATTGATTTCATGTGAAGATCTAACCCATTACTCAAGAAAATCAAACTTACCATGCTCATCTATCTCATATTTGTTCATATTCTGAGTCAATTGCAAAGAGATATTGAATTTGAAAATAATAATTCAATTTTATTCGAAAGGTTTTTATATAACCCAAAATATTTTGTGAATTTCATGATTATAGTTGTGGTCAGTCTTATGACCGGAATTATTATCAATTCTTTAATACAAGACTTTAATGTCATTCAAGAGATTCATATAATATTTTATATTAACTTGGCTATTTTGAATATTATTTAATCAATGTTACAATTGAAAATTTATTCAGTAATTATAAGTAGATATTTCAACCCCTAGGACTAACACTCGTTGGCTATGTATATAAGCTTGCGGATTAAATATTTTAAACTAAATTTTTCAAAAAACTATTTTAGAATATAATCTCTGGAAACAAATACTCTACATTTATATTTTCTGAGCTCTTTTGCTTTTTATATTGTTTTGACAAAGTTATAATAAACTATACTTTATATCAGGGCAGTCCAAAAGCATCTAGGGCTTCAAAATACTAAGCTTTCATTTATATAAAGTTTATATAAACCTTTTTTGAAAGGAAAATCTTTGAAAATGTATTTTTTTGATAACTATTTCCTCAAATAATAACAAATCTATTAAAAATTTTGATGACTATTTTTATTGTTTTTGAAATTAAAGTAATTATGTCTAAATAGAATACTTATTATCATTTTTTCAAATCTTTAAAATGTATAAAAGTTGAATAATTTAACAATTTTTAAATAGAAAATGGTTTTCCTCTTATAAATATATTAATATAAATTAATTATTAATTGTTAATAGTTATTAGAAAAAATGATTTTATTGAAAATTATTTCTATATCAGGTACAGTTTTTAATTGCAAACAATTTATTTTAAGTACAATATATTACTTCTTTTAGAATCTAAATTAAGTTTAATTTGATTTAATAAATAATGAAATAAAGAAAAATAAGCTTTTAAATATTGTAAAACTCTTATATTATTGGCAATGAATATATGATAAACAAGACAAGTTTCTTATCTAGTATATAAAATTTTATGATATTCTGCTCAAATAAATCAAAAGAAAAACACTTAAAAAGAGAGCATCACTTGTATTGAATGTTATATGAAATTTATTTTCTCTCAAAAACTTTTTAAAGTTTTGATCAAAACATTAGTGTTAATCATTTCTAACTAAACATAATTTCACTCAAAAAAAACTTATATTTTTATATAAACTTGTACTTTATTATAAAACATGAATGAAATTCAAGAAATGAATAAATTCATTCAATTTGTATAAAATTATTTCATTTATTTGCTTGGTGATGACTATAATAAAAGTTTGACTGACAGTCTTAAATGCTAAAACGAACGAGTATAACGTTTTCATTGGACTCAAAAGCACATATTGAATATTTGCCAGCTTATTTTTGGTTTGGAAATTGAATTTTAATACGACCATCATCAAAGGTAAGCTTTTTTTAATTAACTAGCAAATTTATACATTATTTTATATATATATCTAAGAAGGCAACTCTCTTTATGGTATGTGGCGTATTAAAATGATTTTGGTCTCTTTAGAAAGCTTATGAATTTTAAAATTGATTGTTAAAATAATTTTCGGCCAACGAGTATCTGTTCTCGTGAAATTGGGCTGGGTAAAATTAGGATTTATTGCTTGAAAGATAACTATGTGATTCAACCTACTGTGCGCTGAATCAAAGCTTATTGCTCTTGAACGTTTCTAGGTAAAATTAATTCAATATGCCTATCATGTTTTGTCATAAAGGTCGTTTTTGAATTTTATTGTCATGGGTCCATCTGGTAACGTAACCTGAAAATAATGGGTACATTCCTAATATACTAGTTATTTCCGAAGATATCAATGATAGACAATAATAACCATGGTGATTAGTCGAGCATATGTAGCCGCATAACATACTAAAAAATCAACAAAATCGGTATAGAAACAAAAAACTTATGATAGATTTAATGTCGCTGTTTTAGGCAAAAATACCCATTGAAACCCATTGTAAAAACTTGGATTTGTTGATATCTGAAATATTTTTTGGTATTTCACTAAAGGATATCAAATGGAACAATTTTGTTGCTGGGTACATTTTGATTACACTAACAATAATGTATCTATAATTTTATTCAACATTTTCAAAATTGCCCTCTGGTGACTTTATTGTTAGTCTAATCATATGCCCAGCAAAAAAATTGTTCCATTTGATGTCCTTTATTGAAATAACCCAAAATATTTCAGATATCAACAAATCCAAGTTTTTACAATGGGTTTTAATGGGTATTTTTGCTTAAAACAGCGATATCAAATATATCAGAATTTTTTGTCTTTCAACCGATTCATGTCATATTTGGTCTGATGATGCGTTTACATCATCTACACCTACCACCACGACTATGGCTCGATTACTATTAAAGGTCAAAATTTAACTAGTACATTCCATTTGTATGCGTTATTTTTCTATTCACGTGATTTAAAACTTTTTTAAACCTTGCATAACAACTAGCCTTTATAGCTGAACCAAATCCCGTTTACAGATTTGAGCTAGTCCATCGGGTTAAAAAACTGTGGTCATTCTACGACCTGCAAGATATACTGACCGGAGATTTATATATTATTAAACCCATATACCTATCCACCAATAATTTGAGAAATATTATATTTATATATATAGATATAATATATTTAGAATATTTTAAAAACACTCTGAGAATCTTATTGAAAATGATCGTAAATGTAGTGATTATGGCCTTAACTTCAACTTTGTTTAAAGCTTTAAATCTTAATTTCATCAAGCCGAATTTCACCGGAACAAGTACTCATACACCGATAAAAATGTTACCAATCAATTCTATGCAACCCAAGCTTTCTAAAGAGACCAAGATCATTTCAATACGGTTGTGCAGGCAAAGCGTTTTACCTTCTAAGCTTAGAAAATAATACCAATTTAAGGCTTAAAATATTCAAAATTAGAAATTATATTTATAAAATTTAGTTCAATAATTTTCCAGATATTTCCTCATTTATACCATCATGCCGTTATATCCGAGATATACCGGCAGTATCCACAAACTCAATTTACAGTCGCCGCCAATATAGGTCAGAATAATTCTTCGATTTTGCATGCTGTTTTAACTAGGTTCTAGTTTAAATTTTAAAGTCAAGTTTTTGCCATTTATTCATTAATTATTCCTTTTTATAAATAATACTCTGTCCAGTTAATCCTTTCGCTGGTAAAATGACTGTAATTTCTGAACTATTTGAGATAAATCAAATCTGTTTTTAGCAGTGTGTGAGTCCATGAACCCCAGATATTGTGCATAAAAAAATTTCTATCTGGTCACGTGATCTGAATATAATGGGTACATTCCAAATATACTAGTTATTTCCGACCATAGCGATGTTAGGCAATAATAACCTTGGTGATTAGTTGTGCACATGTAGACGCATAACATACTAGAAAATCAACAAAATCGGTTAAGAAACAAAAAATTCCTAATAGATTTAATATCGCTGTTTAGGCAAAAATACCCATTGATACTCATTATAAAAATTTGATTTGTTGATATCTGAAATATTTTGTGGTATTTCACTAAAGGACATCAAACGGAACAATTTTGTTGCTTGGAACATTTTGATTAGAGTAACATTAAGGTCCCTACAAATTTTTAACATGCCTAGCAAAAAAATTGTTCCATTTGATGTTCTTTAGTGAAATATTACAAAGTATTTCAGATATCAACTAGTTAAAGTTTTCCAAAAGTTTAAAAATTAGTAGTTTTGGTTGAATAACCAATCAGAAATTTTTTTTCTTAACCATTTTGTTGATTTTCTAGTATGTTATGCGTCTACATATGCACAACTAATCACCAAGATTATTATTGCCTAACATCGCTATGGTCGGAAATAACTAGTATATTTGGAATGTACTCATTATATTCAGATCACGTGACCAGATAGAAATTTTTTTTAAGCACAATATCTGGGGTTCATGGACTCACACACTGCGGAAAACAGATTTGATTTATCTCAAATAGTTCAAAAATTACAGTCATTTTACGAGCGAAAGGATTAACTGGACGGAGTATTATATAAAAATTTTCAAAATTACTCAGCTATTTTGTGTAATTTAGTTGTTTTTGTAAAACATGTCAAAATATTTACAGATCATCTTGCTATTCTTAAGTGACTTAAGATATCTGAAAAATTCTAAAACTATTTTGTGTATAATTGAAAATAGAAAAATCTATTTTCTGGGTTTTGCGATTTAATTACTAATTTTAGCATGATAATTAAAAATGTTCAAATTTGTATGTCTTACAAGAAAAATCACTACTAAAAAATTAAACAAGATAATTCAATTCTGTCAACTAAAAACATATTGCAGGATTTATAAAAATATGCTTGTTGAAAAAAACGGCAAGCTTGGAAATAATGACATATTTAGAAAAATTTGGAACTATTTATTATTTTAATTACTTTTAAACGGCTTGACCAATTTTAATTTTGTAAACAATATATGAGTTTATACAATAAGGACGGACCGATGAACTTGGACCGAGTGGACCGGTGGACCGGTGGACCGGCTGTATCGAATTTTTAATACAAACAAAACATCAATTGTGTTGAGTTTGCAATTTTTATGTTTTATACTTAAATTTTAATAATTTTAAGTTTAATTATTATTTTAGTTATTATTTCAACAAAATTTATTTTTAAAATATTTTTATGAATTAATTTGCTTTTTTGTGATTATTAAGTATTAAATGTAAACACAAACATATTTTTTAAACAAATTTTAGGACTATTTTACAGTTCGATAAAAATTAATTCCATTTAATTTAAAAGATATTTTTAAGCAAGACTACAGTTTATTATATAATAATAAAATCAATTTATTTTAAAATTTTGTTAGAAATTAGAGAAATTTTTTAAATCTCTATTTATTAAGTTATAGTTTACCAAGTTTCATTAGGTTGGCTCAAATAGTTTAAAATTATTGCTGTCAAAGTAATTATTTAAGGAATTTGTTATAATAAATATTTTTTAATTTGTTAAATACTGAAAATTTGTATATAAAATAACAATTTTGGCAATAAGTTTTAAACTCCTTGAGCTAACTTATTGAAACTTGGTATACTATAACTTATCATTAAATATCTTTAAATTACCAAGTTTCATCAGAATTAGTTGAGTATTATTTGCACAGAGTCAATTCCAATTTTCAAAATTTTTAACTTTTTAACCTTGTGTTTATTTTTTTCTAAAATAATTATAAAACAAATTTCTACTCAATTGTGATCTAGTTTATAAAATTATAAGAAATTAATTGATATTTTTTTAAAAAAAATTTAAGATATTTTATAAAATAATAATTAATTACAAAAATATATTAGATAATTGAAAAATATTTAACAATCATAAAGTTAGAACAAAACCTTAGTTGGGGTTAAAAAAGGTAAACAGGGTTAAGGTAAAAGGTTAAACAAGGTTTGATGTCAAAGCCATAATCACTACATCTCTACGATCATTTTCAATAAGATACTCTGATTGGTTTTAATGTCCCTTCCGTTAATATCTGAAGAAAGTTTCTATAAAGAGACATGAACCACTCTTTCTCCTTCGTTATTATCTGAAGAGATTTGGTGGGTGGGTGAGTATAAAACGAAACTATAGAATGGGTGAAAAGCAAATACATATACTACAAATCACTTCGTAAATGCAGTGAAAAATTACACCAAGATATTATGTCAAAATTGGATATTAATTGTTATTTAATTGTGTGATAAAATTTTTAAACATTTCTCTTCGTTAATTATATCTATTAAACAGTGCTTTTCATTTATAAAAGAGATTTTACCATGTTATAACTTATAGAAAAAGTGAATATTTTATATATTTATGAATAATAAAGGGTTTAATTTTTTAAATAAACAGGATAATAGTATTATTTTGAAATATTTAAGGATGCAAATTCTTACTGCAACAGACAATTTTTCAAAGTTATAAATTAATATCAGAATTTTCGAAATGTGCTCTTATAAATTATAAATTTATCAAAATAATTATGAAGGAAAATAAATTAATTTTCATTGAAATATATTAAATAATATAATATAATAATATAATAAAGTTAAAACTTTTAGAACATTTTTTATATACTTTAATCTGTACATTTTCTTTATAATATAGAACCAGGTAACAACGTGTAGGTTAAGAGAAAATTTTTAGTATAGAGTAATTATTAAAGGATATAGAATTTACTAGAACTTGGTAATAAATTATAAGAATAGAAAATCAAATGGCTATAAAATTGCTATTTTTAATACCAACTTATTATTACAACAATTTAATTGCAAATATAATGTAAGTAAATTTAATTATATGTTTCTTTATTTTAATAACAAATTAACATCTGAATATTATAATGATTAAAAAACTGTACAATATTTCACTAAAGAGATATACAATACTTATAAATATTCCTAAAATATAAGCAACTAAAATGTTTTTAAACATCTCTATAAAGTTGATAGGCTCAAAAAATTTAATTTCAATTGATAGAGAAACTTTTAGCTTTTTATCAAAAATTTCTTGATAAAAAATGTCCCATACCATTTTATCACGAATATAATGTCCGCAATCAAAAAATTGTTGAAATCTAAATAAATTAGAAGTCATTTAATCAAAATTTAAAATAATATTTTGTTATTTACATATAATATATATTTTTCGAAATCGGATGTTTTTTTGAAATCATGAAGTTTTCATAATAAAAAAAATATTTGCTTTCAGACCTAAATATTAAATCTGAATATGATTTATATGCGCGCAATTTTATATTATTTAATTCAAAATAAGTAAGTAAGATAATTTCTCCTGATATTATTTTTTCAAATAATTGTTTGTCGGTAATATTTTGGTTAATAAAGTAATCTGTTGAATTATTTATTCTCATTTTAAAATTGTCTATATCCTTTGAGTCAATTTCTAAAAATCTATTTAGATATGTTTGAAGTAAATTAAAATCCTTATCATCCAAATCATTAAAAATAACTAAATTCTTAACCTTTGATATATCACTAAATTTATCAACAATTGGAAATGGTTTTAAAGTACAAAACTTATCTAAAAAAAAGTTTTTGTAATCATTGGTTAAAAAGAAATAACTGAATATCAAACTAATAATCAAAAATAATTGACTCTTGTTTTTAATTTTAAAATTTGGAGATTGGTTAGTTATAAGTCTTATCATGATTAATAAACAATTTTTATATGAAAAATTAACACGGTCACTTCGTTTTAAAAATATAGAAGCCATAAATCCAGTTATCATTAATAACAACCAAACCTGTTAAAAAATAAACAAAACATTTATTAATATGCAAAATCTTGATATAAACAAATAATTTTTTAAATTATAATTTATTAACATTATCTGATTAAATAAAAAAAATTATTGACTATGATGGCCACCAGGAGTTATAGCCCAAATAACCTCTCAGAGGATTGGCGAGAAAAATAGTATAATAATACACGTTTACATAAATTCAAACTTATATTAACCTATCCGTTCCTTTTTTGGATATTAGATATTTTCCTTATAAATGCATAGATTACATTTAACGTATTTATTCCAAATAAAGCAAAACAAGATTTGAGGCGAAGATTTAATCACTACATTCACAAAGATTTATTAATAAGATAGGGTGCTTAAATAGGTTTTTATATTTTTTTAATATACAGTGAGACGCTAAACCCCCTGCAATGGATTTTTAGCTATAAAATCTCTCTCATAAGATAGATCACATTCATTTTTAAAATACAAATATAGTTTTGTTATAACTTTATATTTCTAGAAAATACAAAATCCAGGTTAAATATTTTAAACATAATATCATTTTTTGGTTTAATATGCATAACACAAAAAATAGGCAAGATAATAAAATGATTTATATCACATTTGAAACTAAATAAAATATAAAACGATATGTGTTTTAGGATTTTTCGATTATCTCCAAAATTAAAAATATAATCAAGGAAAAACGTTAAAATTTTTAATTTTTACAAGGCATTTTTTCAAAATCTATCAGACCAAATTTATTGAAAATTGCCTCAATTATTAGTATTGTTATGTTTAATAAAATATATTAAAATTGGCTGGCTAGTTTAATTAATTTGAATTTTATAAAGCAAATAAAAATTACTATAGAACTTAATGAAAACTATTATAAGTAAATTTTAATATCAATTACCAAAATATTTGTATTGAGATTCACACAAACCCTGATTAAAACCAAGCCATTTAAGTCAGCAATTTTATTTTAATAAATTTTACTAAACTTATAATTCCAAATAATTGGGGCAATTTTCAATAAATTTGGTTCGATAGATTTTGTAAAAATGCCTTGTAAAAATTTTAACGTTTTTTCTTGTTTATTTTGTTAATTTTAAAGATAATTGAAAAATCCAAAAACACGTGTAAGTCGATATTTTATGTAGTTTTAAATGAAATATAAATCATTTTATTATCTTGCTTATTTTTTGTGTTATGCATATTAAAAAAAATTGATTTTATGTTATAAATATTTAAACTAGAGTTTTTATTTTTTAAAAATATAAAGTTAGAACAAAACCATATCTGCAGTTTAAAAATGAATGTGATCTAGCTTATAAGAGAGATTTTATAGCTGAAATTCTATTGCAAGGGGTTTTGCGTCCTACTGTATTTACTTAATTAATTAGTTAATTAGTAAACGGGTAGGTTATTGTTCGAAAGGATTAGTGTACATGTGATTTAATATACGATTGGGTTAGAATAAAATTGGGCTATTGATATCAAATATAGGACTCTAGAGAGAAAGGAATATAACTCCCCTCTCAATTTAGTATCTTAAGTATATGTCTCTAGAGATACATAGTACTCAGTTAATATATTAAGTATAAATTTCTAGAAAGAAATAAACCTCCCTATCCTTTTCGTTAATATTTGAAGAATAGCACTCTAGAGAGTAATAAATCTCCCTGTTCCCCACGTTAAAATCTGAAATATAAGCATCTTGAGAGAAATGGACCTTCCTGATCCTTCATTACTAACATAAGGCTATATGTTACCCTTTAATATTCAAAGAAACATTTTCCCTTTACAAACAAAAGGTCTCCCTGTCCCCTCCATTACTAATAAAAAGAATGGTCTCTAGAAAGACATAAACCTCTCTGTAAATTTAAGGCTTTAAAGTATCATTTAAAAATTGAAAATTTGATTTTCTAAATACATTTCCCACTGCATCTACAGAGTAAAATGTAGTATAGAGTTTCATTTCCATCCCCAGCTTTTTGTTTTTGACTGGGTAACTTTTACTATTACTGTGGGGAGAGGGAGGTTTATCTTTAGAAACTTATTTTAAGAAATTTAAAATATTTAGTAAATGATATTCTCTAACAATTCATTCCTTTAAAACTTTTTTATCTCCAATTTTTAGTAAAAATAAATTTCTTTTCAAACAATTTTTAAATTTTATATTCTTTAAAATTAGAAAAATTTATTTTAATTTATTATGCTCATTTTGTATGCTTACTTTATAATCCAATAATCCCATTAATGCAAAATAGTTTTCGTTTCTTTTTAAAGTTAAACCTGATGATATTTCAAATCTTGGTTCTTGGTTTAGATAAACTACCTTCATATATTTTGTCATATTAAATTTTTTCGTAACAACGTTTGTATCAATATTGATTGATTTTTCAGAAAACATTTCCTTATATGACCCAATAATTAGAAAATAATTAATTTTGATATATTTTTTGACATCAGATAAAATACTTACATCATCAACAAATTGAGCAAACAACTTCATTTTGCATAAAACGTACTCAAATAACACGAATCTGAAGCCAAGGATTATGGGCTTTAAGAGAATATATTAAAAATAAAGCTAATATAAATATTTATTTTAATACCTGTGTTGATAAAATATTTAACACAGTGTAATTTTGTGGCAAATTCTCCTTGTTGATATAACAATGAAAAATGTTACCCTGTTTATCATCTTCAAAATAAGTGATTTGATTAACTTTTTTAAGATTTTCTTCATATGATTTAATTAAAGCCATTAATTTGTTCAAATGTTAGATTAGAGAAACTGAAAGTAAAATATTTTTTAATATTGTAATCAGGGACGTGAAAGAACTCAACTCCAAGGGGTGCGAGGTTAAGGTATTTTGGTCAAAAACAGGAGGGTTATAAGCGAATATTTTTTTGTAAAAGCTCAAAATTGTTAGTTTTCATTTTTAATTCATTTTATTGATACTTAAGATTAATTAAATTTAATATTGTAAAGATTTTATTTTCAAGCGCATATTTTAAAAATTTCTATCCTAACAAAGCATATTACGTTAAGCTCAAATTCCAATTACCAAGATACTAGCTTAAACCTTAAAACCTATTTATGGTGATTTTAAAATATAAATTCGTTTGCTGAGAACAAAGGGTTGAGGGACCAGAGGGGGTCAAAGTTAGACTCAAACGAAGTTCGTTTTAGTGTAATGCATAAGTAATAAAGGAAAGCCTCCCACTCAGCGCTTGTGCATAACAGCTATTATTGCAGTAAAACAATTTTTTTGAGCATAGTATAACTCACAGCAGCTGATATGAAATCCAAATAATTGTCGAATATTATTTAAAAGCATTAAAAATGTCTGTAAATTTTATTAAAGGTTTAGCCTAACTTTGACATATTCAACCCATTGTTTTCAGCAAACAATTTTATTTTCAAGTCATAAAATAGGTTTTAACTTTTAGCCTGGTATCTTGGTAATTGAAATTTGAGTTTACCATAATATGCTTTGTAAGTCTTTTTTTATCAAAAATACGTTAAATATGATATAATTTTATGGAGTTTTAAGAAAAACAACTAAAAACGAATTATTTTGAAAAAATTATCAAAAATTGAGAAAAACTGGAGTTAGACATGGCTCAGTTTTTCAAAAGGGTGTTTTTCGATATTTTTCAGAGAATAATTTGCAGGTTTTTAAATTTTAGTGGGTATTTTGGAATTCTCAATCACTGATTAAAATATGTTTTTAAAAATAATATAAATTAAACATTGTATTTAACAATATAAAATTTACATATTTATCCTAAATATATTTTACTTAAAATGATATTTATATTTTAATAGATTATGACCTTGATTATTTAGTTATGAAATAAAAAAATTGATTATTTTTATAAATTTTCTAAATACATATAGATAAGATGGCCAGATGCTTTGGGTGATATTTGTCTATTTTTGAGGAGAATAGAAGAGAAATTTAATGTTTATGAGAATTTATTTAAATTTTTCCAATATTTTGGAAAATCAGTTTTATTTTAATAAATAAATTAAATAAAATACAACTCATATTAAGGGTCTTTGAAATGTCGTTTATGAATTAATATCAGAAATTGGAATAATATAGAGCCTAAATACAGTTTTTCACTACATTTATGTAATAAGGTGTAGAATATAGTTTCGTTTTGCACCCGTTTTAAATTCACCTTACTATTTTTTTGAAATTCATTGGTTTTTGAAAAGCAAAAAACTTGAATTATCAAATTGTCTCTTTAAATGTATTAAATATAATACAAGAATTCTAAAGGATTATAAAAATGTAAGAATATCTTACTTTTACACAACTTTGAGTTTACCACAACTGTTGGTATGACAGACAGTACTGTTCCGGTAACGATTGTTACCCTTTTCAATGCCAACTGCGAAGTGTAAACACTTGCAGTTAGGGTGGCCATTGGAAATTTTTGAAATAGTGTATCATAAAAACCTAAATTAAAAAGTGAACAAATAGTCAACAAAAGTTTTAACTAAAATATTTGTAATAAAAAATAGTGGACACTTCAGTATTTTCCACTTAAGAACTGATAATTTTTAGGGACAGATAGTTGAAATAGTGGACGGATGTATACCCTACTTGCAGTTCGGACTTATGGTCATTCGTTTGAGAGGAGATACATGAGAACAACTATAAATTAGCACATTTTGAATAATTCCTTGACTTTCAAACTATTTATTCATTTCAATTCAATTAATATAACTCTAATTACAGCTCACCCAAAAGAACAGGCTCTTAACAAACTGCAAGTGTTCACACTTTGCAGTTGCCATTGAAAAGGGTAACAGTCGTTACTGAAACAGTATTGTCTGTCATACCAACAGTTGTGGTAAACTCAGATTTGTGTAAAAGTAAAATATTCTTACATTTTTTATAATTATGTGCCAGCATAACTACCAAAATCTTAATGGAATAATTCTAAAAGAATTTTATTTATTATTAAATAGAGAAAGAGCATTTCCTGGTTCACTAAAAAATTCAAATTAAAACAAAGTTTACGTTCAAACTCAAAGGGCACTACATTTACGGGTTACAATTAGTATATAATTTATAGTGTGTTTTAATCGGAAAATAT
>JAQIXI010001607.1:0-12965 GCA_034700165.1 Galumnidae sp. Gr-Ori-00277 | reverse complement strand
ATTAGTCTATACTTACTTTCAACCTGGATCTTGTCTGTAGCGAAGGTAACTTTGTCTTCATTGACACCAAATAATAGTCGCCCGTCTCTACCGTTTACGCGGAAGTCATTAACGGTTGCCGTTAGTCGTGAGCTTCCGATAGATATTTGATTTAAAACTGTGCCGTTAGTACTTTTTCTGGCGGTCAGACTAATGTTGTTGTCAGAAACCAACCTTAAAGTGTGTCCCTTTCATACATCAAATAATATGTATTACTTTTTTTTTATCAAACTTTTAATCAAAAGTGTTTTATCGGAAAAACTTATTCTTTACTTCAATTCAATTGAAATTAATTTTGAGATTTCACTGAATTTAGACTTAAGTTTTACTTAAAACTGGCCTAGATCATTAATTTTCAAGATTATCATCAGTAAAATGGGAATTATATTTTTTAAATATTGATCAAGCTTAATTTATATAAAATTACTATTTATTTGTTTGTTTGTTTTTTTTGAAAACTATTGACTAAAATATTAAACGAAAATAATTATTGAATTTTAATGAAGTCTTCATTTTATCGGAAAAGTTTGAAATGAATTAATTTTAATAATTAATTAAAGATTAAAATTATCTCAACTTATGAACAAAATTCCAGTTCTAATGACTTTTGATTATAAGAAATGATTTTTTTAATTAAGAGAAAATAATTAGAAAAAGTGATGAATTATATCAAAGGACAGCACAGAATAAAAAGGGCTCAAATTTTAATTATACCTCAGAAAAGATCATTTCTCAAATATAAAAAGTTTGAAATTTAATACTTTTCTTGAGCTGATTGTTGTGGCGAACAACTGGTCATCAATAAAGGCATTGCCATTGAGAGTGAGGCCGTCTGAGTCTATCTTCATATTTGCCAAACCGTTCTTCAATTTTAAGAGTAAAATATATATATTTAATAACTTAGAAGAAAAGTAAAGGAATGTAAGAAAATTGAATACCATCGAGAAGTTGAGTACAGACACAATCCAAAGAGTGAGCGCTGCGTTCAGCACAACCAGTGCCGCAATAATTATAATTAAAATATAGAGGAATTTCTTTCTCCAGCCATAGATCCCGATTTTGCACTCATGTCGTTGGGTATCGACATTCTTGTTATCGGAAAACTTGGATTTTCTATTCCAGAGTCGGTTCCAGTAATGATTTTTGGGCGCTTTTGGTTCAGTGTCTGTCTGTGTGTTCTTCTTCTTCGTCATCGACCTATGATTTATTAACTAAAGAAATAAAGTGACAGAACTATAAAATATTTGTTTGGCTAAAACTATTGCTTCATTTGTGGCGGAATTGGATGAGAGATATAAGAGTAAAGCCTTTTTAGTTAAGGGCGAAGACATTCCAAAACTAGTGAGGAATTGACTCTCAACAGTGTTTTTCGGTCAACCCTTCAGTGAAGGCTTGAAATGAGTTCTTATTTCATGAGATTTATCGATGCGATACGTGAATAGAGATGTGAATTGAGATGACCCGACTTAACAAGTCGTGAACACATAACTGAAATTCATTGCATTGTTTGACACAAACTATTGGAGACATAAAACAGTGAACACTGTTTTGAAAAATACATTCAACTTATGGCTTAAGAAGAGCTCAACGGAAACATTTTAATTCAACCCATCATTGATTACGAGAACATTTCCAGAGACAGAATTAGTCTCTCAAACACTGAAGGAATTCCTTTTCGATTAGTTAAGACACTTCTTATCACTTCTCAAATAAGAGACACAAAAATATTTATAAATAAATGAAATGATTTTCTAAAAATAATTCACAAAAATTATTCGTCAAAAAATCTGAGACTCATTTCAAAGAAATTTTTGAATGAAATTCAAATACTTTGGGTTTTGTCTCACAATTATTTTTATTGTTATTATTATTATTATTTATTATTACGCAAAACATAAAATATGTATTTTGTTTACTCACTCTAACACTAACTCGAAGTCATTGGTTTTACTGCTAACTAACGATGACTTTTGTCTAAACAATTGTCGGCACAAAATGGTATTACAAATAGAATTACAAATAAAGAATAATTATTTTTCCACTCTCTCTCTCTCTCTCTCTCTCTCTCTCTCTCTCTCTCTCTCTCACTCTCTCGCATTGACTCACTCAGTGGTCTATAAATCTATGAAATGTTAACTGGAATAAAAGCTTAATGTATTAATTCATAATATATGGAAAGCTCTGGTATTTGTTGAGTAAAGACATAGAATTTTATGAAAGGCTAATAGCATTTCATAGCATTTATTTTATCACAAACTCACTGATGGTTTGCCTATGAATTTGTCAGACATGAAAATCCTATTAGGAGTACAGAATAAAAGTATGTCTTTTCCAATGGATCCGAAACATTTTTAGACTATTATTCACTATTAAAGCTTTAGAGAAGTGAATGAAATAAAATTGAACCTTGCTTATATTGCATATATTGCATAATAACATACATTGAAAAGAATTCTAGTCATAAATAAATTTAAAGTGAAATATTGGGCTCAAAACGACACAAATTAAGGATAAGTTTAGCGTTTGATTTGCATTTTAACTCAATCTATGATCTAGCAACTTATTTAAGGCTTATTCACAGAATATAAACAAAACAAAAAAAAGTGAAATATTATGTCTTCAAACAATTTTTTTCTTCGTTTAGAGTAAAATATTAGCGAAAAAATAGATATATTGGAGACAGGAATTGGAGTTTATGTAAAAATGTCTCTGAAAATCAAAATAAATTGATGCATAGACTCTGGTGAATATGTGCTGTTCCTGTGCCTCGATTATTGGTCAATACAGAACTCATAGACACAATGCACAGCACACACGCTATTATTGGATTTGTATTCAAAGACGCGTTCATCCATTTCTAGATATATCATCCCAGGTCTGAATCATATTACAGGCGAGCCGTCAAAGTACCAGAGCTAAGAGAACAGGGATAGAGTGTCTGAAAGTCTCACTCACTTTCTCTTGTGATGTAATAAAGATTGATCACCGAATCTGAACCAATAGATCCGAATGGCAGACACTTTCGTCCAAATGTATGCTTATATTTATGGATACAATTGCAAAGAATAGAATAGTGTATCCCCAGAATCACTGCCTCTGAGCTGACCCTTAAATCTGATTGAATATTACGACACTATTAGGTATTATAAGAGAAAAACGGATTCATTTCGTGATCTCATCTGTTTGTCCACAACTCATATGACTTAATCCGATAATTACCGCAAAGTTTTATATATGACATAACCGTAAGAATATTGTATGGAATAAGAATTTTTTCAGAGATTAATATAATATATGGTGTCGTATATGAGTTAACGGATTATACGCTAAGTTTTCATACTTTTCATATAAAGTAAAAAAAATAAAGAAAATGAAAGAAATGATGAGAACGTGAGTTGTATACCAGAGAGGGCTCACAACTCAATAGAATGTGTGTTCGCCAGTGAACTGTCACTTTGATTGTGAAATATCTCTATAAAATGTTTTCTCTTAAGAGTATATTTTATATTTTGTTTCGCAAGAATTGAGTTCCAGTCAGTAGTTAACGACTAGTCGTCACAACATAACAAAAACAGATATCAAGTCTCACAAACGGTGTATACAAACATGTGATCTAAGAATTGACTCACAATTTATATCTCATATAAATCTTTGGTCTCTTTCAACAACAAGTTATTCCTTGAGCTCATCAGTGAGTCATCACTCACTTCTCAATCAGTTATTTATATTCTTCTGTTTTTCATTCTTAAACTTATTAAAGGAAGAGTAGAGGCAATGGAGAGGAGATTGAAAATAGGAGGGAAAGGGAGAGAAGTAATTCAATGTTTTTTATCAAATGCTTTATGTGTTATCCGGAGGCAAATTAGATAAGCGTATCGTTCGAGAGTTGTGTTCTGTTCCGTTAGAATATATTTTCATATTATTTGTTAGCAACGAATGGATTGCCTTCAGAAGAGTCTTCACTCATAACAACTAATGTTTAGAAATAATATTCATTGAATTTAGTTGAGTCTCAACTTTGATATCAATTTAAATAAGAGGACAAATGATAAGACTCTTCGCTTACATAAAACTCAGGATTAATATATGCATGTCTTGAGGTTAGGATAATTCTGACAAATATTATCTCAGATAATGTGATAATTGAGGCAAACATTAAATTTAATGTTAAGTCAATGAAAAGTTTGGTGACGACAACGAACTTATTTTGAGTACAGTTTTCATTACATTTTATGAACAATAGTTTCAGTGACTTTTGATTTGTGTCCGGAAATTAAATAATATTATTATTGAAATATTGCGGTATTTATTAGACGTTGAGTTCGTGTCTGAATCCTAACTCAAGGCTTATACTTTAATAATATTTGATAGAAGAAGAGTTTTATTGATTCACGTCATTCAGCGCTCAATTTCCTGATTTGTGGACCCATTCACTGATTGTTCAAATTAGAGGATCGGCCAAAACTTATTGCCAAAAGAGTAACGAAAAGATGCGCTTCTCTTAGTCTCAGAGGACAGATAGAGAATACATCAAATGCAACGTCGAATCCAATTGAATGTGTGGTACGCCTGAAGACCGATATTAAACACCCAATGCCTTCACATCCAAATACTGAACACAACATACACGTAGAGAACACAGAATAATAGTTAGAACAGTTGCCTCTCCTTATTCTTTGAGTTATCATTAAAAGGACAGATATAAAAGAACTAGAATTCAGTACAACAAAAATGTCTTTTATGTGGAGACCAATGTATGCGACAACTAATTTACTCAATGAGATCTTATCTAAGGGAGAGGTCACATAAGACAACTGTTCAAACAAAAGACACATATTTGCTGTTATTATACTCAACAGACAACAACTCATTTGGTTTCTTAGGTTTCCTTTCTATGAATATCTGTTCAAAATCAACATTCAATTGACATTCATTTGTTTCATGTCTTATGGCAAGAGTTCAACGATATATCGACAACTGTTCGCCTATTCTTCAGTTTAAGTAACACTTTCTAAATGGTACTTCACTTTTGTCTTGAGTTAAAGCAAAAATAATGATGAAAACAAAGAATCCTTTACTCCTTTTGATTAGTTGTAGAGAAATAACAACAAAAAAAGTTTGAGTAAAGAAAAGTTTAAGGCTTAAGTGCAACACATAAAGAGATTTTCGAGAATTAAAGCAAATTCAAGGAATAGATTTATGAAGTGCTGATTCCTATATTTCAATGAAAGCCATATGTTTATCAAGAAAACTGTCGGAAATGTTATTCTGGGCTCAAATCTGTTATAAAAGTTAGTTCTCTATAGAATTATAGTTTGATTTTAAGTTCAAATTCAAAACGAAAACAAATGAAAAGTCAAAAAGCAATGAACAGAATAAAAGAAATTTCATTTCGATATTTTTCGTGTTTCACACAATTCTTCAGTTCATATCTCAATATATTCTTTGATTCTTTTCTCGTTATTCTGAGCTCACTATCACTGGATGTAGTGATGGATCGATTTTGAAACATTTGAAATAAATTATTCCCTATTTTTCTTTTGTGAATAACAAAACAGATCCAATACCGAGGAAATGGTATAAAAGCAGAAAATAAATGATACATCACTTCAATAAATGGATATTAGAATCAAAATGAATGAATTTTTTTCTATTTCTTTATAAACATTAAATTTTTTCCTTTCGTATAAAAAAAGACAAAAAATATTATAATAAATACATTGAATTCTTTGTTGTTATCATTCATTGAAATTTGTTTAACACAAAGAATAATAACGTATTTTCAATGACTGAAAAATTCATTTACTTTTTGACAAATAAGAGATTAATTGCTTTTAAAGTCATTAGTTTAGTATTCAATATATAATGAAAATCATTTGAAGACAACATAAATGATATTATTTACAATAATTTAACAAAAACATCCAGTTCATTTTCTCTATAAATTAATTTATAATCGATCAAAAGGTAAACATCTTAATGTAATTATAGTTTATTTCAATTTTTAAAACATATCTTCTAATCAAATATAAATGTTTGCAAAAACAATAAGAATATTAATGATACAATTGTTTTGTTCTCATTGCCCCAGGCTAAAATAATATCAATTTTAAATAGATGAGGGAGGGAGGGAGGGGGAGGGAGAGGGAGAGAGAGAGAGAGAGAGAGAGAGAGAGAGAGAGAGAGAGAGAATGTTTGTAAATGAGATCAAAAATGCTATTTTTAAGTGATGGTAGAAAACAATTGAAAGAGTTTTGACATTTAGTTAAATAACTTTTTTGTTGTTGTTTTTAAGGATTGATTTTATAAAATATTTGTTGATGTAATTCAATGATAACAACTTATTAAAACAAGTTCTGGTTTTACATAAAATCCGTGACATAAACCTAAATTCCGGTATAAAATAAAGTAAAAGTTATGACAACTAAAAAAGTAACTCTGATTTTCATTTTTGTGAACACAATTTATTGATTTCACGTTTACTTTTGTTAAAAAATGAGATTTAATTTTTATTTTTAAATTAAGAACAGAATAAAGTTCAGATTCTGAAGTTCAATAAAGAATGTCTAAAATGTAATGTATTTTACGATATATTAACTGAAATAATGAATACATAAAATCTTTTTTGAATTGTTTTTTGGTTAAACTAATCGAATCAAAGGTCTAATGAAATCTTAACTAATGGATGACATTTGCCATCAAATGTCTTCAGAGAACATCACTTTTTCATTATTCGAAAACACTAACTGACAGCACATCCTATTATCCATTGGTTTGAGCCGAAGAGAAATAAGACTACGATTTAGTGTCAAAGACTGACAAATCAATGGAGATTCAGATGAAGACAGAGGGAAGACAGAGGGAAGACAGAGGGAAATGTCGTATAAGTCGATAATGGAAAGAATGTTATCTAAAAATCTGATTAATAAAAGTAAATCAGTTGTTCTGAGAATTGAAGGCAAAGAAAATTATTTTGACATAAAATACAATTTAGTTATGACTGGCTTTCCATTAATCTTCAATATTGTTGTCGAACTAAAACTATTTATAGCCCTTAAGTTTAAGACACAAAACGTACGCCTTTTTTCACTTTGAGATGATTTGCCGAAAATCACCGCTTCTTAAGTCTTATCTAACATTTTCTTATTAGTGCTTAACTAAAGTTCAAAGATTACTTTTTTCAGATAAATAGATTAACTAAGAACCAAAGAAAAGCAAGATAAAATCTCTGTAGTACCTGTATTACTACTTCCTGGTCTCAAAAATTGAATTTGCAAGATTAATTTTAATTACTTTGTGTACATTCTTTCACTTATTTCATAAATTGAGAATTGATTTAATTTTACCAAAAAGAGAAAATTCAGGTCAACAGTTAAAAATTAAGCTTGGTTAAAGCTTGAAATGCTCAAAAACTATTTGATCTTGGTAAGTGTTGCAGAAAAATATGACTAAAGAGCGAAAAAATCTGTTTTAGTTAATAATGTTTTAGTGAAAAAGCACTGAATCGACATCTCTTCACAAATTGAGTTCAGACTCTCTTTTCCCGTTCTCTGCAATTCTTAAGCCAATCATTGATGTGAACGGAATACAAATATAGTTGTTATGAGCCGTAAAACACTGCACTCATAGCTCTGGTATTCATAGAAATTCTTATTTTAGAAATGATTAGAAAAACTTTTGTATACAAACAGTGAATGGGTTTTACATTCAGTGCTTTAATATAATTCCTTTAAATATTTTAGGGGTGAAAAACATTCCTTTAGTAAACCATAAAAATCAATCCATCCTTACCTCAAACTGAATACTTGGTCACATATCAAACAAATGAACAGAATAAGAGTAGGTTTCCAAACATAAATCACTAATTGAATGAAAAAAAAAACAAAAAATTCAATTTTCGTTTCAAAACATATTATAATTCACATCATTTGCACTGAAAACAAATACAAAAGAAAAGTCAAAAAAACAAAAAAATCAAATTACAAGTCATTAAAAACTATTTTTCCACTTCTTATCCATAATATCATATTTCAGTATTAATAACAGAGAATTTTGATTAAAAAAAATAAAATTTGCATTTTTATAATCAACTCATTAAATGCATGCACTCAAACACTGAACTTTTCAACATTTAATTGTAAACAAAAGGAATATTCCCTTCAATTTATTGAACAGAAGTTCATTAAATGTTAAACTTAAAGGCGTTTACAATTGCATTAAGTAATACCCGTTTATGTATTGGAATAATAATAAATAGTGTTAAATAAGATGAAGATATGGTGTGCATCGTAGGCATGCTCTCAAACATTGTCTGCATATCATAATATAAGCCAAATGTTATTTAAGAGTTAACCCATAAAAACCTAAATCCAAACAAATTCTTGGCTGACTCTCTCTCTCTCTCTCTCTCTCTCTCTCTCTCTCTCTCTCTCTCTCTCTCCCTCTCTCTCTCCCATATGTCTTAACCCTACAGAATCTAAACATGTATTTTCGCACAAAAGAATTTGAAAGGAAGTCAAAGGCCTGAGTTTTGGCACTCCTGTGCGCTAAACTTCTATCATTGGATGATTGCATTTTTGAATTTTGATCGCATGACTAAAAACTATTTGTTTTGAGAATTTCAAAGAAGTTCTTCGATCACATAAAATGCAAAATTGACAGAAAAAGACATCTTTTGAATACCTGAGCACTGAATTTCCTTTTTATAAAAGAACTTAAAATAGAGATTTCTAAGAATATTTCAAGTATTTGTAGCAAGGACAATATTTAAATAGTTTGCATTGATTTTGGGTCCCAAAAGAATTGAAGAATTGTCTGATTGGATGTCAAGACCTCATTAGACAAACAAAGACTTCATTTATAATATTTTTAAAAGAAAACATTGATTTGAAAAGTGATTCTAAAATAACTAAAGAAAAACAAACAAATGATAAAATAGAACATCTGAATGAACAAGATCATTTAAATAAATGTATCATGCAAATAAATAATAAACTAAACCATTATTAGATATTTAATTAATTAATTAATTAGATTTATGTCTACAAATGAGAGGACTCTTTGCAAACATTGAAAACTATAATCACTTTTTGAAATCTAATTAAAAGATTAAACAGAATTTAAAATAAATTAAATTAAGAAATAATTAAACGATTGAATCAAAATTTCTGTTTCGGAAAATTGATATCAAATCTAATGTTTACTCAAAGAGTTTTACGAATAAAATGAATTCAAACTTCAAAATAATATTCTAAAAGTTTTAAAATGAAATTCTTGTCACTCGACTTCTTTGGCTTAAATACAGTGTTCGCCAAAATGTTAAACTCCTGGACAACCTCTACAATACTGATGGCACAGTCATCATATTCATCACCGCAACTGATACTGTCATCCCTTCCATGTTTTGCTGGCAATCGATACTCTGATAATACTTTTGAGTCTTTTGAATGAGGCGTCGATTTATAAGTAAATATGGATCGAAACAGTTTTCCCAAATATCCATATTTTTCAGGACTTTTATGAGTTTCACAAATACACCATTTTATACATTCTTTGAATCGTTTCCCCGGAAAATGTGGCAAATCTTCAATTGTTTCGTGCATTGAATTTATAACATTTGAGGAGAGGAGAGACAACTGTTTCTCTAGTGTTGCGATTACTGAATCCCTTTCCTCTAATTTAAGTTTACGACCGAACACGTGCTCTGAAAAGTCGTCCATTTGTTGTGTCATAAAATTGTTCACTGATTTTATATGAATAGCCCTTTCGAGACTTCGACGGCTTTCCGGAAATATAATCGGAGAGTATAGCGCTATTCCCAGCAATATGAGACCCGACACCATTATTGTGTAACCTAGTATAGTGTAGATCCAATTAAACTAATCCATTATAATTGGTATTCACTTAATTTAACAGATGAGCAAGTTGATCTAATTGCTTATTTATTTAGTTCTAATACTAACCCATATTGAAAGTTGTAATAGAGTTGGTTGAGTGAACACCTCTTCCTCTCCCGGGAAGAGTGACTGTAAATAATGGAATATTGAGCGCAAATGAAGAGTTGTAGTAACGGTCGACATATATCGAGTCCTTATATTCTTTATAGAGATCAATGGCGTCTTCATCGCGACGAGGGGTGAACTCTGACCTAACTCTGTTTGTCGGCACAAAATCATATTCATATAGACTTTTAACGCGAGTCGTCGGCTCTTCGGCCAAAATATTGGACACAAATATGAGCACAAAATTTAATAAAATCAAAGTTTTGTCATTTGTTTCCCAAAACACAAACATTTTTAAAACTAAATTTCAATGAAATCAAAACTGATTTTTCAATACTTTTTATGTTTTAGTTTTAGTTTTAGTTTTATTTTGAGGTCACTTTTGATGATTTCAATGTCAATAACCTTTTGTTTTGTTTAAAATTTCAAAGAAGATATTATTCTGAGCCCATACCTAATCTCCTGGGCTTTTGACTTAAGTTAAGAATAAGTTATGAATAAACCTAAACATGAATTTAAAGTTTAAACAAATGCTTATTATTTCCTTTTAAACTATTTTAAGGATAAAATTCAAATTCTTTTTCCAATAAAACGTATTTTTAAATATATTACGAAATATCTTCTGACAAAAAATGTACTAGGTGAAAATATACTTAACTCATAAAATAGATCTTGCTACTTGTAAATAATATTCTATAAAATTCAATTAAAAAAATGACAGAAAATATTTTATTATTTAAAAGAAGTTTTTCTTTCATTTATCAAAAGGAGTGAATTCCCGAACATTTATACTCTAATTTTACTTTAAATAATTGATAGATAAATGTTTTTCAGTAGTTTTTCAATAAAAGGGATACTTTATCTAAAACGTGAACTCAATTCCTTTACATTTAAGTGATTAAAATTATTATTTTATATGAGACGGGCTATTCTTTTTACTTTTCTAATAGTTACTTTTAGAATGTTATCTTGTTAACTTTTAAAAATATTTTCATTCAATTATTATAATTTAGAAAAATAAATAAATTAATGTAAAGTATTTTCTAAATATTTTCATTTGAATAATAGCCTAATTTGAAATATTCAAGATAATAATGAAAATAGCTTGGTAAGCTAAAAACAGAGCTCAACAACTAATTAACTATAAAAATATAATAAAATTAATTCTAATGAGAGGCAAATCTGACAGACCTTTCATCTAATAATATTCCGACAAATATTTCACATATTTTTCTAATTGAAAAATACAAATCTGAGGACAAAAATGGCATTTTTTGAATGAAAAAAGGTTTTAACCTCAAGAGTAATGTCATAAAACGATATTAAATTTCCATTCGAATGGATAAATAGCTCAGAGCATCTCAAAAATATTCTAGTCTTTCACGTTTAACATTGGAATGCATTTTGAATACATATTTTAAAATAATATCAAATCGAGAGTTTCGAGAGTTTTGAGAGCATTAATGTTTGACACGAATACAAATTTGAAGTTTATTTCAATCGTTGGCTCTGAATGTGTCAACAATTTTAAGGAAAACATATCAAGAATTCATAAAAATTGTGTTTAATATATAAATATTTAATTAAAAGTGTTTTTGCTTTGATTTTACGTTTAAATGGTTATATGAGGGGTAAAATAGCATTTGTGGTAATCGGAAGACATTTTATTGACCATGATCAAATAATATTAGCAGTAATAAAATACTAAACAAATAGTGATATTCAAAGTAGAAGTTTTCGATTACAACAATTGTTTGTCTGATTGGAGACCAAATCTTATCAAAACAAAGCAAAGGATATTATTAACAGAAGAATAATTGCCTGGATATCATCCATTACAAATGTCATTCCAATCAAAACATTAAAGAATGAACATTAAAGTAGTTTAATAGGTAAATGTTTATACAGTTGGAGCCAAAATTGAGTGACTCTTTTCTATTCCTCTGTTATATTATATTTATGAGAATAAAATTATTTTTAACCCAAATATGTGTGCATTTTATAATTTTTTAAAAACTACCTAGTCATTTTTATCAAATGTTCTTTAATACGACACTGTCAACGGTTTTCTTTTTTATCTGAAATATTTTTTTAAAGATATTTTAATGATACTTGGTATTTTATTACATATTTTAAGTTTGTTTTAGATTACCAAGTTTGTTAAAAATAGATTTGAAAAAGATTAATTTTAATTTTCTAAATTTTAAAGTTTGTATTCTTATAATTTCTAAACAATAAATTATTATTACTAATAATAAATACAAAAAATACGTATTGACTCAATTTTGATTTAGTTTATTGATGTCTCTTAAATAATTTGAGACATTAGAGGGCATCACTTAAACTCTGGCATATCTTTTACATTATGAAAGAACCCCTTTCCCGCTCTTTCACAGCACTTCCACTCAACACAACTTTAAACTTGTATATTTTTTCCGTCTTTGTTTAATGAGTGAAAAACAAAATGTTTAATTGCGATAAAAATTTGGACCAAATAGATGGTGACAATCATCACTCAAACGACTTAATTAACGATTCAGCGACTAAACAGTTGGACACTTCAAAACTTCTTTTGGAAATTAGTCATAACATTTGTGCGATGAACAACATATTCAGAGAAGAAGTCGTTGATCTACTTAAGGGTATTAAAGACGAATTATCAAAGATCTCATCTGCGATCGTTTCAAAAGATAACCCAAACGTATTCACAATTAATAAAAGTCAGACATTGGATACTTCAGTGCAGCCAAAAGATATAAACATTTCGACGATTTCGACGATTTCGCCGGATATCAATACCAGTGAAAATGACTCTTCAGATGAATGGGATAAAAGGGAGAAACAGGTTAATGAGTATACCTGTTGTCTCAGACATATTAAAGGAGTTGGCTCTTGTGTTTACACTGAAGAAAAATCTTGGAGAAA